>SNQJ01S0019773.1:52296-72433 GCA_010110895.2 Picea sitchensis
CATTCTGATTTTCATGCCATAGATATGAATGGTGTGGATGCTATTCTTGGATATACTTGGATAGAATAAGTGGGTACAATTAATGCTAAGGTGAAAAAGAAGTTTTTGAAGCTATGGCACACGAAAAAGAAAATTACATAGGATATTTCTCTTACTAAGCAAGAAAGGTCCAAGGGGGCACCAGAGGAAGTTTTGGATGGGAAACAAACTGTTGTAGCTACTAACACATAAAAAAACGAGTTTAGGATTGAATTAGAAGAAGAATCTACATAAGCACTTGAAGAAAAACCATAGGAAGGGCATAAATAGGAAGAAGAAGTTAAGGAGATAAATGTCTCAAAGGAACCACATGTTGAAGAGTCCCAGCCAGAAAAAAACAAGAGTTAAGGATGATGTATATCGCCACCCACACCACCTAGAAAAGTAGCAATCATCAAGGCAAGGGCGCAAACATCAACAAACTTATTATGGACAAACATGGCACCAAAAAGGAAACCAATGGAGAGGCACATTGAGGCATAACAACAATGCATAGAGATATCAAAGTATCACAACAAGGAGCAATCAAATTCCAAATCAAGGTGGCATGGAAGTAGTTGGACCCCATGTTCACATTTCAGTAGGATGGATGGATGCTTGATACCAACTGGATAGATTGCTTAGCCAATCATATTGTATGGTTTCTTCGAATGTTTCGAGGATGAAACATGCAAAGGGAGATGGAATGTAGTATACATAGGTATTGGGTATGTGTTATATTCTTTGCACAAGTAGTAGTGTCTGAGCGATTGTGCTGGGTGTGTAGGGGTTCGGGGGCAGCGCCCACGAGAAATTTTTTTCTGCCTCAGAAAACATGTCACATATTTAGGTGGTTTTTCGGCACATGGTTTCTTTGCTAATGGTTTTCTATTTCCGGTTAAGGAATTAGGGTTGTTGACTAATCCAGGTCACTGGGTTAGGTTTTTGGATGCCGCTAGCTCCTATATGTATTTGTATTGTAAAAAATGTATCACTATGAATGAATATAGAATATGCTAGTTTTCCCGGTTTGGGTTTCCAGGGGAAAAATCTCTGTGTAATGTTTGTATTTGCCATTGTATCTTTTTTGTTCTTTTAATGAAAATCTGTTTGCAGTAAATATTGTACAAGGTTAAAATCTACAATAGGGAGGTAATATGGGGTACCTAGGGAGGTGCCCAAGGGGAATACTAATAGTTAGGTAGCTATATATTTTTATGTATGGAGTTCGTTTATAGTAAATAATGAGAACACAATAAAATTAAGAAGACTTACTAGAAGGTTCTACCTACTATAATGTTCTTTCTCTAGAATGTTCCTAAGAGGCCAATGCATGTAAGAAGTCTTACTAGAAGGTTCCACCTACTAGAATGTTCCTAGGAGATAGATAATACCATATAAAGAAGTAGAAACAATGCAATGAAGCATGGTGAAGAATATTGTGGTTGTATAAAGCATCGCTTGAGGAGTGTTTTCCTTCCATAAGGAATAATATATGGTGTTACCCTACCTCAAGGGTTCTCTCTCATTCTTGTGTTGATTATTTTGTCTGATTGATTTGGTTGAAGTTAAATATTTCTATTCTATCTTATATTTAATATCGAAGGAACATAACACACTGGCATCTCCTAGTGATAGTTATATGGGTGATTTGGATTGCCAAGAATAGTGCTAGTTTCAAGAAGTATATACGACACCTGCACATGTAATATACAAGATAAAAATACATATATGTTGACCTCCTACAAACATAGACCAAGAAGAAGAAAAGGAGAGTGGGGGATGTAGAGATGGACAAATTGTATCCTTGGGGATTTTTTTTATGGATCCTCAAGAGGAAACCCTAGAATGTGTGGAGTTCGAGGTCATCTATACTTATTACAAACTTGTTGGATTACTTTTAGTTGTAGATTGAGGAGAGGATCAAATAATTGGGTTTATTTGAGGGTAGACTACATCTTGATAACATTAGCAAAGGAAAGAGATGTCGAGAAGATCCAGATCTTTGGAGAGTCAAGATTGGTAGTGGAATGCTAACATTCCTCTACATGATGCTTTGATAGAAGTAAGAGAAGATATGTATGGTTTCAACAAGATTTCTCCTACACCAAAACTTGTAGGTATAATTTTTTATAATTTGTCCTAACGATAGAAAAGCATAAAAAAAACATAAATTAATTGAACACTTAAATCATTTTAACCTTGTGACCGTGTCCTCCTAGCTCGTGCATCATACTTGTCCTAAGAAATTATCTCTATCCCATTTCTAGCATAGCTTCCAATGGAGAGAATTTCACACGGTTTTCTAGGTGAGTAAGTAGGCCCCAAATGATAGAGAGAGACATCCAATCCATTTATGTTCCCTATTAATATGGTGAGAGAAATTATAGATTCCTTCTCCCATTCATGAAAATCCAGATTGCGTTTAGTAGCTTTGACATAAAAGTGATCCTTAG
The DNA here is from genome assembly GCA_010110895.2 of Picea sitchensis. Lineage (NCBI taxonomy): Eukaryota > Viridiplantae > Streptophyta > Pinopsida > Pinales > Pinaceae > Picea > Picea sitchensis. The sequence continues at coordinate 54,771 of SNQJ01S0019773.1, forward strand.
CTTTCTCGATTTCACTATTCTTAGACTCAAATTGGGATCTGCTAGTCTTTTATTATTCTGTGGTTGTAGACAAAGTTGCCTTTTATGGTAGTTAATTCCATCAAACAAACATTTATGCCACGATGAAATNAAAGTGATCCTTAGCTTTCTCGATTTCACTATTCTTAGACTCAAATTGGGATCTGCTAGTCTTTTATTATTCTGTGGTTGTAGACAAAGTTGCCTTTTATGGTAGTTAATTCCATCAAACAAACATTTATGCCACGATGAAATCCCCTCACATTTCCAACCATTAATGGGAAAAATGTGCATCAATCCATTTGGAAATGTGAGTTGCTCAGGCTTATGAGAGACAAATATAAATAACCGATCTCCAAGAGATTCACCATTGAGAAGGAAGGGAATAACCAATAGAGCTTATTAAAAATGACAAAGTGACGGAGGATTTAAGATTTCCCAAACATATTGATGATGGAGATGTCAAATTAAATGCCCATATCGAGTGAAATGATCTCCAACAGATCATAGAGACAAAAAAATATTGTTTCTTTTGAAAACCATAAACTCCATGTTGCAAGATTAATGATGTGGGTACAAGCCCACAAATCTTCGAGGGGTCTAGTATCCAAGGAATATATCTCAATGTGTTGGAGGCATTATTGATGTGACTCCCCATAAGTCTTTGAATTGCAACTTGATTTATATTTGGAGGGTGAGGAGATTCTTGTGGCCCCTCCTTTCCAAACCACCTAGCCACACTCATGAGATGGCAGTGGTAGCAGTGAAATTTAAGTGTAATCTCGTTTTAATATAGGCTCTATTTTTTTTAACAATAACATATGTTTGTATATATAAAAAAAATGGTTGTGCTTTGACTTGTCACTAAAACCTAATCACATTCTATTTCCACATAGAGCTATAAGCATAGAGAGTAGGAATGAAGTTTGTCAAAACAAAACAAACCAACAAAATTGTGGTTCTCCTACTCCAAAACTCGCAAGTATATTTTTCTATAAATTGTCCTAATGGTAGCAAGCATAAACCAAAAATAAATTAATTTGAAAATTTAAATCATTTTGAATTGGTGACTACAGCCTCCTAGCTTGTATATTAGCCTCCTCTTGAGAAATGGTATGTATCTCATAATTGACAAAGTTTCCATGGAGGGATATTCACATCATTTGCTAAGCAAGCAAGTAGACCCAAACAACAAAGAGAGACATCTAATCCATTTATGTTCCCTCTTAATACGGTGAAATAAATTCTAGCTTCCTTCTCGCATTCACGAAAATCCAAAATGTGTTTAGTAGTTTTGACATAGAAGAAGTCCTTAACTTTGTTGGTCTCACTACTCTTAGACTTGAATTGTGATCTCTTGGTATTTTATTGTTCCATGGCTTCCTTCATGGAATTCAATTCCATTGAACAAGAATTCATGCAACAATGAATTTCCCTCATGTTTCCAACCATTATTGGGCAACATCAACATGCATATCGGTCCATTAGAAATCATGAGTTGCTCGAGATCGGGAGAGACAAAGATAAACAACCAATCTCCAGGATATTCCCCATCAAGAAGGAAGGGAATGACCATCATAGCTCCTAAAAAAGGACAAAATGATGAAGGATTTAAAATTTCTCAAACATATTAGTGATGGAGATGTCAAATTAAATACCCATATCGGGTGAAATGATCTCTAACCAATCATAGAGAGAATAAAATATTGGTTCTTTTGAAGATCACGATTTCCTTGCTGCAAGACTAATGATGTGGGTACAAGCCCATGAATCTTCAAGGGGTCTAATATCCATAGCCTCTATCTCAATGGATTGGAGGCATTGTTGATGCAACTCCCCATAAGTCTTTGAATTGAGATTTTATTTATATTTGGAGGGCGAGGAGATTCTTATGGCCCCTCCTTTCCAAACCATCCTAGCCACATTCATGGGATGGGAGTGGTAGTTGTGATTTCTTGCTCCTCTATCCAAACCCATAGCTTGCTTTCAGGTTGCATAGATCCTCAGTTAACCATTTAATATAATATGGAATTTAGATGCCTTTTAACACTACAAGGAGAACACCTTGTAGCGAAGGTTTTTAGTGTTACAAGAATGGGAATTTTTTTCAAAAAAACCTTCGTTATTCGTTGCGGAGGTTGAAAAAGATGTTTCATATAACTAAAAAAATTAGGCGAGTGGAGGTTTTTTTCAGTGCATGCCTACGTAACATGCACCAGTGCGTTCATAAACATAAAAAGCACGAATGCTCGTATAATTATTACACACCGGTTCCGTCTTTTTTTGTTATATACAACATTTATGCTCATATACTTATTCTGTTCTAGTTGTATTTTTTTATATGCAACACAGATGATCATATAAATATTTCACACCGGGTCGCTCTATTTTTTTTTATGGCACACTGGTGCTTGTATAATTTGTATACACATCGGTGCCTATATTACCATGTGCACCAAAGGGAAGTGAAATTTTGAATATTTGAGGTGAGATGTTAGTGCCATTCTTTGTTTTTTTTGTTGTTGCAAAAACTGAAAGTTTATATATATAAAAGGCACGACTGAGGTCGCTAAGTACAAAAGAGGATGGTGGTATAGGAGACCAACTACATAATTTTCATCAGAGGCTTACTACAAGGAGTTTTTCACCGATTCTATTGGCGAGATCTAATCTTATATTCTTAAATTATCTTGTTGGGGAAGTGCTCGTCTTTTTAGTTGACTTGTGACCTGACTTCGTGTGACCATTGGTTGTGAGGGTGCATGTGTTTTCTTCTTCTTTCCAACTTCTATCCACCCATTTTCCGATGATGGGGCATTTGAGATGCCTATGATTTCTAGATTGTCTTGAAGTGGATCTTCCTGCTTTTCCTGAACCGAACTCTCAACTTCCTTAGATTGAACTACTAATGCTTCAACTTTGATAGCCTGATCTACCCAACTTGCTAAAGGAAAGAAGTTGGGGAGATCCTGCCTAACTTTTCCCGAATCTGTTGAATCCAAAGCCTCTTTTTTTGTGAGCGTCCGAGGTGTTTCTTGCTTCCTTTCGGGATGTTTGGTGATCTCTGGAGTGACATTGAGTTCCTCTATTTCAGATTTTGAGCCATCCAAAGCAGGGATTGGATTTGGAGAGTCCCCAATGGAGGGAGCGGAGCTAGCTTGATCCTCCTTGATCCATTCCACGGGAGTGTCATCAGATGAAGAAACATCCTTGGATATTAGTTGATGATCAATGTGGGATCCAACCCACCAAGTTGATTTTCTTTGTTTCGAGCTTTCGCAAGGCCCCTGGGACATTAGGATGCCAAATGTCCCATGGAAAAACACGCTCGACATCGTAAAGCTATTTTTTCATAATCCATATTTTGCGTGCACAAGTAATTATCTCCCGTCAGATTGATTTCGGCCGGAAACCCTTTGCCGAAATCCATTTCTACACAGATCCTAGCATATGTGCATATGCTGTATTTTTTTGTTTCAAGGCATCTGTAATGGAACCTGCATAAAACATTCCCAATGGAGCGGAGAGAATATAAGCCCCAAAGATGCAGGGGCAAGTTTGCGAGCCGAACCCAAACAAGGGCCAAAGACAATGAGTCTTTTGAAGGATCAAAAGAAGGAGTCCAGGGTTTCAGGCATAAACTAGAGCTACCCCAGAAACAAGGGCCAGAGCTAAAGATCAAATATTTATCTTCTTTAAGATCAAACTCAACAATGAAAAAACCACGTGCAAAAGGGTGAATGAAGACATCACCTTTCAAATCTGGCGCCTAGGATCTCGAAATCCAGTCACGAAGATCCACAAGCCAAGGCCAGAGGCCATTAAAACGACAGATGAGTGTTGTGGAGCTGCGACAAGCTAATTTAGAAATAACATCCTTCTTCAGAGAGATGGTAGGTGCTAGAGCCTCTTGCACCAAGCTTGATGAAGGGTTTAAATTGCTCTTGACAACGACCCAGAATGAGCTTCCCTGGAAGACATCCGTAGCAGGGAGAGATCCCTTGGAAGGAATCCCATCGGCCCACCAGAGGGATTGGACAGGGCGGAACCGAATCCTGGAAGAGAGGAACTAAGGCCAAGATCACCGATGGATGATGGAGCCTCCATTGCTGAACATGCAAAGCCTCGCACACATGGGGTGACCACTAGCAAAATAAAGGGTGGGGGGCAGCCATGGTTAAACCCTAGCCGCAGAAACTAGATCATCGGAAAAGTGTTGTGCGCACCTACTCACCACGCAACCCATCGCTCTGCCTATATAAAAAGATTTGAGAGTGGACAAGATCAGAATGTGTAATGTAATTAACACTAGGACTTCCTCGGAGGCACCATTATTTGTTACTGGGCACTTGCATGTATACTATTTGTAATGAACCAATGCATATATTATATGTAAATCCCCAGTGCGTATATTATATGTAAAGCACCAATGCGTATTGTAATCATAAACACCATAATATTTTGAAATGATAAATATAATCATACATTATGTTGTTTTTTCACAATTTTGTGCACTGGTGCTTCAATGTAATTAATAGGCACCGATGCATATTACTCATAAAAATGCACCGGTGTCTATTTATGGCACACACCATTTAGTGAGTTCAAAAGAATACAATGCACCGATATGTATATATTTAAACTGATTGTTTTTTTTTTTTTACAAATTTTAAATTATTCATCTCAAAATCAAATAGTTTTTATAATATTATTGATTTTTATATTTTTGTTATTGTGTTTTGATATAATGATTTCATTAATGCATTATCAAACGGATTACACCTATGTTATCTGTAACAACGTAACTTATCCATATATTAATTAATCAACAACACAACATTTTACAACAGTCGATAATGTAATAAAATAAGAAACCCATTTTATTATATATGAATAACAGAGCCATTTTCATACAAAATGGAACAACGTAAAGTTCTACAATAATCAAAATACAACCCGTATATAATTGTTACACTTATTGATAATATGTCCTCATGCAATTGGGACAATATGTTGAGTACATTAAACAAAATCCTTGATTTTCACACACAAATATTCCAAAACATACAAGTTGCAGTAACATTCAATTATGTTGATTGTCATTCATCACTTGATTTGTTGTTATTATTCAATATGCATGCATGCCTCATTCTTCACCGCTTGTAGGCGATATCTTACTTTGGTTATTTAACCTAACATTTCCTTGATCGGTTTGTTTTTGATGTTCTACCTCTTCAAGTTCCATCTACAAACATAGAAATGAAATGTAATAAGTATATCTAAATTTATATAGTATAATATACATGATTGCATTTAAATAAAAATATACCATAAAAATGAATGTTTCATAAACAATACACATTCTTTTGAAGCCATGTTGCATGCCATCTCTTAAAATCTCTTTGTTGGTTGCACTCCATACTTTGTTTCTTGCAAGTTTAATACGCCATGACAGAGCACAATCGATATAATTAATATAAATGTTTTTTGCTGTTCCATTAATTATAAAACGAGATAAATTAAACAACATAGCTACGTACAAATTGTTCAATTAAACCTTGATACTTCAACATATACTCACAACCCATACTTAACCCAATGTCGATCAATTGTTGGGTTGATTGTTCTTTGTACGTTAGCACATATTAGAAGACATCTATGGATGAGTGTAAATTAATTATTTAAATATAAATATCACAAAAAATATAAAATATTTAAGTAAGGCTGAAAACTTAAGCACTCACAAACTTTGCAATAAACCCTTTTATTCCTCACTATCTTGTCTTATGCGTTGAATGAGTTCCATCTTTTTCTTTTTTGCAACAAAACAATTGAAGATTAATATTTCATGCGACAGTTAAATTCGATGTACATAAAAGAATAAATGAATGATTACATACCTCTGATGCATGTTGTTGTTGGGATGACTCTTCCTGCGATGCAATTATGTTAATTTATTTTACCATCTCATTGTACACTTTTTTGGACATCCCTACCGACATATGTTGGTTTTCCTATTGTTTGTCCCTTGGAATTTACATAATATTCATGAAAAACAAAAAGCACAAGATTTTTTTTTTAAATTGACATGAAAATAAATATAGCAAAAAACAAATTGATAATTTTTGGGACATATTATATAAAAACATGTTTACTAATAATACCTTTTAAATGTTTTTTTTCTTATTGTAAGTTTTTGCTATTGCAAGTATCACGGGTTTCATTGACCGTTGCTTTTGAAACACTTCCTATAGTTTATATATAACATGATTCCTGGAGTCATTGAGTTGATTTTTGTATTGTAAGTGGAAAATACGTCTATACGTTCTTTCCACTATATCCCTCATAGTTTTGTAAAAAAATTCCCTCTCTCGTTACTTCTTCCACCGCTTTAGATGAACTGAGGACCAAGTCATCATCATTTACATCCTTCATATTTTTTATCTTCTTACGAAAACATTTTGTTCCCTCACTATGGACCACACAACATTAAAAAAATGTGAAATCGAGTGTTTAGAACATGTTAGTGATTAATGTTAAGAAATTCATTTTTAGTAAAAAGTGAAAGAAAAACGTCATGTTGATTACCTTTTGATCCACCTAATTCCTTTCTTTTCAACATTTCCATAAATCTTCTACACTCTTTTGCACTAAGATTGCAAACAATCTTATCGAGTTTCTTTAAGTTTTTGCTTTGCATGACACACCTTAACCAATACACATCATTAATTTAAACATACAAATAATTTAGATATATCAATTTTTTAATAAAAATTAAAGATCTTGCCTTTTTCTTTTGTTGGTATGAGCTACCATCACACTTGCTGCAATAAGTTGTTTTCCTTAAGCTTCTATCAAACATATTCTACCAAAAAAAACCCATGAATAATCATATATAGACATTATGAAATATTTTTTACAAAATAAGATTTCCGTGAGTAATAAAATAGTACGCATAGGTGCATTACACATATGTATGCACCAATGCATAAAAAATATGTATACGTATCGATATATGATTTTACGAAATTAAAAATGTTTTGCTTATAAGTTTTATCCACACGGTGCTCTATAGAGTAATAGAAGCACCGATGCCTCATTACTATTTATTGTACACCGCCGAACCCGTGAACAAATTAAAACATGATGCTTTCAATATTTTTTTTTCTTTCTGGAAATACAATTTTTATTTCCTTAGAAAGTCATCATATCAATACACATGTTAAAATCGACCACCTGTTCTGCCATACAGATGGAAACCAAAACAGATGGCCAAATGACTTGGTGTTTCTAAACTCTAGGAAAGCAGGAAACAATAGACAAAATAACACTAAATCTTCTGCTATAATCCTGACAGAGAAATACATAGTGACATAAAAAAACAACGAAATTAAATAGTGGGTGAACCCGGATTTCCATCATCGCTAAGAGGTTGAGGGAGGGTAGGAATGAAAACAAACCGTTGGCCACATGTCGAACATCTTCGTTTGTCTGGCTCACTTTAAAGGGAGTCAAACAACATATCCACGCTGAGACTAAGGATGGTGTGTAAGTGAAGTTGCTCTACCATATCCCGTCACATAGCAAAGATAAGGTCTAAGTGTTCCTATGAGAGGTGGAAAGTGCTAGTCATCTCTGGAACTGGAGCTGTAACGAGTGGACTGACTGGTTGGAAGGGCCTCCTCGTTGTGCTCTATTTAAGGGATTTATTCTTCTACTATGCAAGTTTCCATTGCCAAAGCGGAGTCAATTCCTTGAGTAGACTGTCCAGAAGTGTTGTGTGGGGATTAAATGTCAGAGGCTGTGAATAGGAGGGAGGCCGGAGGGATTTGTGGTGGGACTGAAGGATTCTCTTCTTCAACATAGGCCATGGGAGGATCTTCTTCCAGCCAATTCTGAGCAGAGGAAGGAGAAGGCATCACATAAAGGATACTATGACTAACCAAAGAAGTGTGATGTGTGGAGGGAGGAGAGGAGGATTACAACATGCGTTGCCGAGCTACAAAGCTGTAGTAAGCCAACCCATGCTTTGTCTTTCCTCTTTCTTTGGGCATGGAGGAGGGAGTAATGAGATTGGAAACTAGGAGCAGAGTGGAATAACATGAAGAGAAAGATTCAGGGCGAACGCAAGAAGCCAAAGACATGACCAAAGCCAAATAACTGTTACCATTTCTTACCTCCCGAATTATAGCTGAACTGGAAAGGTTAAGTGCCAGAAGGGCCGAGTGAACAGGTCTTGTGTGACTCGTACCAGTCCAGGCATGCTGCTGATGTAGCATTGAGTGCTCCATTATACCGACCTCTCTATGCAGGCACACTTGCGATCCTGTCAATTGAATGTTGCTCATACCATGAGGTTTAGAAGAGGGGGTGGCGACATGGGAAATTAAATTCTCACTTTGCATGGAGTCCGACTGTCACCCCATCTAGGGATGACACTTTCAATATTAAAAACAATGTTATTTAGATTTTAAACTCAACAATGTTGTTGATAGGAACATGCACACTAGTGAGATATTCCTGTACACAATTTACCACTAAATGCAAAATCATTTTTTTAAAGAAAAATGACACCGACAAGGTTTGGGATCCAATGTAATGAGTGGTCCCATTGCAATGGATACCAAATGCCCCATATAAAAGTAATGAAACCCTATAAGAATATATTGCTTAAAATAAATATTCTTGCAAAATATAGAGAGGGAAGCCAAGAGAAACAACAAGAAAGTTAGGGTTTCCAATATCGAAGGTAACTATGAAACCATTTTATTTTTTTGAGAATGCTATGAAAATCATTTGAATCAAATAAGGGAAAGATTGAGATGATCAATAGAATGAAATCACATACATTTAGAAAAATGAAATTCTTGCTCATTTTTTCACTGTATATTTCGACGCATTGATGATAAATGCACACGTTTTTTTTTTTTGTAACTTACTTTTTTAGTCCGCTATATAGTTTAAAGCACACTGATGCTCTTGTTACATAAAAACACATTGAAAAATAATTTAATTGACAAAATACAAATTCAAACCTCTGTAATTAAAATTTTACAGAGGTTTTTCTTTACTAAAGAAAAAACAAAGGTCAGTCTTCGGTGCCTATCATAATTTAGTGCACCGATGCGTTTTGTATATATAGACACATTGGTGCGTCGAAAATAACTAAGCGCACATCTAACTTTTAAAATCCATTCAAAATTCTATTTGAAGTTAGATTATTCTATGCTTACAAAACTTTCTTTTAAGAATTTATTCATGTATTGATGATGATTTTGGCTCAAATGTAGGAAAACAAGTTTATAATATCAAATGGAAAATTATTCATATTCCATCTCTTTCCATATCATTGCAAGTTCTTCAAGTTCTCCCCTACCACTTGTAGTAAGTGTAGGTTTTATGTATAATTCATTTATCTTATTGAATTTATGTTATTTATGCACGTGCAATTGAATAATTGTTTATTGAATTTTGCAGGATCATGATTCAAGATTGAGTTTGGATGTGTAAGATATTCCACTGGTCCAAATTGTCATAAGCTATTATCAGGATAAAGATGTTGTAGACACATGTTTTATGAAAATGGACAGATGCTTTACCATGCCAATTGTAACATGCCATCTTTTAGGAACCAATGTGGGTCAATGGTATTACACTGTGAATTAGATATCTTTTATAAAACCCCAATAATATGTGGTTGTTCAAAATGTAAAGGGTTGAAGGAGAACCCTCGACGTGTCACATTGTGACATTATATTAATGACCGAATAACCAAATTTTATGGTCTAATAACTCCCACCACGGTCAAGAATCCAACATGTGATATATAAAAGACATGTAGGAACACTTCCATAAGCTATTTTTTTGAAAAGATGGAATCCAGATCAACTAAGTTTCATCCTAAATTAACCAAATTGTATCCTTTTTTTGAGTCAATGGAGAGTTCTAGTGAGCCAAAGTATGATATCAATACTACCCAAAATATCTCTACTAAGAGATCCAAAAAGTTGTATGAGTTGAGAGCAAAAATATTCAAGTACACACCAAAGTCGTTTCAATTGATGGAAGGTAGTGATGACTTCCTTCTTCCTATCCATCTTCAAAGTAAATACCAAACTTGTTACAACTTCGTTTTGTATGGAACTTGGCCATCTTCCATGCTTATGCCCAATGTTGGAACCAAATTCTCCTTTTGTGGTAATAGTAATATGATTGTCAAGTCTAAAATAAATGTTGCAAATCTTGAATTGTTTATCCTTTCACATGTATTTGTTTCTCCAAAACAATCAATAGCACTTATGCCATTTTGTGGTCCTCTTTATATTCGATCTGATTACTTGAATATTGTTAAATACAAACATAGAATTTCCATGTATGGTATGTGCATGGATGATTATGATTATGGAAAATTTAAAAAGAAAAACCTATGATAAATTGATGGTTGTCCATGAACTCATGGGAACATTGCATGATTCATAAATAGTTGTGTTAAACTTATGCTTATACTAAGAGGGTGGGGGGTGAATCAGTATAGTATACTTTTTACTTTGTTTAATCATTCATCAATTATTCATTAGCTAAGAAACAATAGTCACAGATAAACTCAAATCACAATGCACAAAGTTTAACATGGTAACCCAATCAGGAGAAAACCATAAAAATTATCTTTATAAATTCATGTAGGCACCAACCTACTATTACAATATTTGTAGGCACCAACCTATTGGAGACAACAATCCCCTCACATGAGCACCAAATCAACAACACCTATAGGTACCAACCTAAGGTTACAATATTTACAGGCACCAATCTGTTGGAGACACCAATCCCCTTACTTGAGCATTGTTATCCCCATTTTGTGGGATAACTAAGGAGATGATGTCTCGAGGCCCTCAGGTTGTAGATATGGAGTGCCGAGAGACCACATGAATAACAATGTCCACTTGCACATACATAATCCTGCTCTATCACCACATTTTGATCCATTGTCAGTGCATCCACCACACCAGTTAGCTTCTGGAAGGAGGATGGGTCTTGCTCCATGTAATACACGTCAAGTATTGTGGCATGTAATCACCCTAATATTTAATGCATTTAAAAATGTTGCATTTGAACTACTTTTGATTATAGAACACCTGCTTGAACATTATACTTTTGACCATGTTTCACCTTGGTGAGTGTCATAGATTTCCTAGTAAGTGGCCAACCTTTGGGGAAGGTTTGAAACTGGGGGTCCCTTGAGGGGTTATCGTACTATTCCCAACCATACTTACCACCTTCCACTCATTACACTCCCATCATATTGTATTCTTCTAGGCCCTTTGACTTTAGTGACCCAAGAGGGGCATGTACCTCTTTTCATGGGAAGAAGGGGCTGAAGGCCCTCAGGTATTGTTATTGGCTAAACAAGATAAAATCCTAAATATAGACCTTCCAGATGCTTCACCCAGGGATCCCCGAGAAAGCAATGAAACGCTTCTCTGTAAATAAATGGAGACCTATAAAATAAATGATAATGAATTCTCAAGGGGTTAGTTGGAGGATGGGAGGTCTCACCACGAGCTGACATATCACGATCATGCGTATTTAGCTGTATGAAATTACCATCATCTGGTCACCAAGCCAGGGTAGTGGCTCTCAGTTACACAACTGATAGAAAGGGAGTCTCATCACAAGCCAACCTTCTCATTTCCGTGAGGTATTTGTGAACGAAATTGTCGTTATCTGGATGCCAAGCTAGGACAGTGGCCTTCAACTTGTTCCTTAAAACATGAAAGAAATACAAGAATGACAAGAAGATGGGCTTGGAAAAAGTGCATCACAAACGAAGGTGCCACACATAGATGAGATAATATGAGCCCTTGTATCTCATGAAACTCATCGACCTATGAAGTCTAAACCCCTTCCACCTCATCATCCACTATGTTGTCGCAAGAGTTGGTTCTAGGCTATAATAGAGCCAAGCCTTAGCACATTTTAAATGAAAAAATAAGTTATCACTCAAAACTTGATTTGGGTTGTGTGCAGGTAAATTCTGAGATAACCACTAACCACTTTTGATTAAAAGATGCCCCTTCCAACCTGAGAGGGATCTCTTGAATATATGTCATGATAGGATATCCAATAAGCTTAACAATGGGCAGATCTATGGGTAACCAAAATTTTTGAGGTTTTTAGGGTTGATGGGTTGGACCGTGAGGTAGTCCATTGGGCATGGAGTCAAATGATCAAGCAAATAGTAGGAATGTTTCAACAATGGAAATCTATGGAGAAGAGGCGAGATAGAAGCTGATTACAAAGAGAAGGATTTATAAAAGTATGGCAGCAGAATAAAGAGAAAACATATCAATACACAAGGAGCACTTAGCGATGAGTGAATTCCAAGCACAAATTAGTGGAAAGAGATGGTTGGGACAAAGCATCTAGCAAAGGACAAATTATGAACCTTGATCTCTACAAGAAACAACCTATAACTATTCTTCAACAGAGCATCTAACAGAGGATGAATTCTATTACAAAACAATTACAAATCGAGAAGAAAAGATAGATGGAGTGATATTGAAACTAAGAAAATGGACAAACTCTGCAAGCAACATCACAAGAATCTCTGATATGGATAAAACGTGCTTCCACAATCTTATATTAAACTGAAAATCAAATCTACATCCCATGAGTACTACTCTTGTGTGTCTTTCTCCTTTATCCAATGTTACAAAGATGCCTCATATAGGTCTTGAGGTTGAAAGTCGTCCCAAAACAATCAATTACAATCAATTCTTGAAACTAACGACCATAGAAGATGGGCCAAACTGCTGAGAAATGAGGCATCAGTTATGGTTCTGTATCTCTCGAATAGTGACAGATGTGCATAAACTAAAAGAGCATTTTTTTCCTCTGTTTGTTCTAAGAAAAAACCTCTCTCAGTTCCCTGCGATCCATTTTCATTTGCCTCATATCTGCATTTTACAAACATGTGTCAAAACAAGAAAATATGAGATACGAAAATTAGGGCTCGGAGATGGATTCGATTCTCCCAATCTATGACACCTGTAGGAAAACTGAGAGATTCTTTTGATATTCGATGTGTTAGGAAAAAAAACCTCCAACCGTTTCTCAAAATGATCCTCCAGTCTCTTAGAATCATCATTTGAAAATGATGACTCAACATAGTAAAAAACACCACATTTCTGAAAACGAACCTCATTTTTCGGGGTTCTTTTGACTGCCTTCCCAAGCTCCAAATGAAATTATGAAGACACCAATGGAAATATTAGGATCTCTAGATGCCAATCGACTATTCGAACGCGGAAAATGGCCTCCCCAAGACTGAGAAAAATGTTTTTTTTTTCCCAAGGCCATTTTTTGCATATGATTGGAATCCCGATTTTGGGTTTCGGGGTTTTGGGTAACATGTCTTCAAGAGTTATGACATGCAAGGAATCCTGAATCGCGAAATCATGATGGGATTAATTAGGGGATAATAATTTGTCTTAATCTCTTAATTAATCATGATTAGCAATTAATCTTTAACCTTTCGTGGATTTAAGTGTTAGGACTTCGATAATACTTGACGCGAGAAATCCCGAATCGCGAAATTGCGATGGGATTGATTAACAGTTAAAACACTTTTAGCTTTGTGATTAAGCACGATTAAAACATAGGCTTTCAGGGTTTCGAAAATCGCAAACTTGAAACTTAAAGCACGAAGGCATCTCGAGTCGCGAAATCACGATGAGACTTGTCAACATTAATCTTTCTTATTCTTTAATTAACCCGACTTATCCTTTAATACTTTAGTGGATTCGGGGATCGGGGCTATAGTTATTAAAATATCTACGTCGGCCAAAAACCCTGGACTCATGAGCTTTTTCTCCATGTGTCTTAATGCTTGGTGTATGTTGTCGTTCAACTGCCAATGCTTCCATTCATTTTCCTTGTGACTCAACGCTCGAACATATGATACATTTCTTTGATTTTCACATGAACCTTGTCTTTGGATTTTTCGTGAGTTAGCTTGTGACTGTTGTACTGCTGTGGAATTTGGAGCTGATTTCAGTGTTATTTTACTGAAGATGACAGGTAGAGAACATTCAGTGATGCGCGTGATAGACGAATGGTCGTTTTCTCACATCTACACTTTCGATAGTTAAACACTATAATTTTTTTCTCTCCTAAGTTACCGAAAGCCAAAATTTCAATATTTGTTACAACACACTACATAACCTTGAAAGAACACCCTTGGGAGCATTCCTTACTTTTTGGCTTTGGTTTACCCAATAGGACTTTTATGATACCCCTCCCATACTTAAACTTAGTCAAGTATATAGGGTTTTTGAGCATTTGTTTAATTTGATGAGGTAGTTTTGATGCAGATGTTTAGGTTCCTTTCTTATTAGATGTGGTTTACACTTGTCATGATATATTTGACTTGATATCTTTGGAGGTCATACCCTTATGTTTTGCAGGACCTTGCTTGGTGGCTAGTTTTGGGAGAACAAGCCTACCTTGGGCTTCCATGGGGAAATGATCCCACATGTTGGATGTTGTAGGCCCACACATCAGATCACAGATACATTCCTTTGGAGGCTTACATGGAATGATGGAGTATCTTATCCAACCCCTATTACCCAAACGACTTGCCTAGGAGAGGCAACATGCCACCTTTTGGGGCTTGACATCATACTTGAGGGGGGTTGATAGTGATGGAGTTATTGTACATTGAAACTTGGAATATTTTGGCCAGAGGATACATGTATTGACCCTAGAACATGATGAGGAGGCTCAAGGATCCCCAACGACCTCCAATCTCTCCTCCAACGACTTACACAAAGTGTCAAAACGTCCCCTAAAGGGGTGACATCATTTTATTTTTAGGGTTTCTATTGTGTTAAAGTGAAGATTAAATATCATTATTTGATGGAAGGGGTAAGATAAGGGTTGTTGACCCCTTATATTATGTTTTACCCTTGCTAAGTGGACACACTATGTTTTAAGATTTTTGTATAAATAGAGATCATGTGAATCTCATTTCATAACATAACTCTCCCATTGTGAGAAGTACTTGGCTGGAATTTTTGCTATTCTTGGGCATTATGGTGTTTCTCTCTTGTGAAAATGTTTTATGGTGCTATATTTTGGTGAATGAATGACGAGGAGTGATTCACACCTCTTGGATGCTTGTTCTCTTGATGCTGAATGGTGAATTTGCTTGGTGAAACTAGGGTTTCATCTCTCTCTCTCTCTCTCTCTCTCTCCCTCTCTCTTGGAATTGGTAAGGAAAAATATGCATTATTAGTTATTTCTTACTCTTTATTGGTTATGTTTGTTTGAAACCCTAGGAGGAGTATGTTGGATACACCCTCCATTAAGATTCATCTAATTTGCTAGAGTTTACAAGTTATTTTGCATGGGTTGCTAGGAGGAATACGAGTGTGTATACCCTCTTAGATTTACCCTAAGTTTGATTGACATACCCTAGGAAGTAAAAGGGATTACAACCATAGGGTATTTTTTGATATAAATATTTATTCTAATACTCCATTTACCCAATTTTAAAGGCACTAATCTGAATATTTTCATTGATGAAATAAAATATTGCATTGGGAAACGTGAATTTTTGTCATTTCAACTTTCTGCAATTTGGATTTTTTTCCTTATGCCTAGAGCACCTTTCAGCCACTAGGGAGACCCCTCTAAAGGGGTATTTATTTCTATTGTTATAAACTTTCATCTTCAGCCATTAGGGATGAAAAAAGCCTAACATTCTTTCACTTATAACTTACTTTTCAACCGTCAGAATTAGTTAAGAGATTTGCCACTTTTATCTAATTGGTCTAGCACGACTTTTGGGTGGATTCTTTGTGAGTTTTGGTGGTTGAATTTACTACTGTAAAAACAATTTTTCTATAGCCATAAGGCTGCAAAATATTTCTGGAAACACTTTTTATTTCAGCCTTCTTTCATTGCTAAAGTCTAATGATATCTTACTTGAGTTGATCTAGTTATTTCTAGTTTATCTATTGCTCTTTCAACTAGAATTTTAGAAACTTGTTTGCAAAATTCATTATTATTTTTATTGTTTATATATACTGTTACTGACTGCTACAATTAGGGACATCAATATTAGCTTTCTTTTCCATCATATGCTTGGGCTTGTATTTTTGATTTCCTTGTGTCTCGGGCACATACAATCAACATTTGCAAGGTCTACTGCTTCTTGGAAACCCTTGGCTACAATCAATACCTTGGCTACAATCAATACCTTAATCAAGCCCTTCTCCACAAATAAAAACTTGACCTATAGGGGCATTCATTCTTACATCACACTTCCTGTCTCATTTCCCCCTAGGTCCACCGATATTCCCTCCTTGAGGTAATCACTTCACCTCTAAAGTGATAGGAATACCTATCTAAGGTGATAGTGGGTAGGTACTCTCTTAGTTGTCACCATTTTGGTGGTCAGGCTGAGATTTTCCCAACCTACAACTTGTGCGATAACAAGAACCAACTCAACAACACCTATAGGCACCAAACTATTGTTACAATATTTGTAGACACCAACCCGTTGGAGAGACCAATCCCCTCAGCTAAGCACCAAATCATCTGCACCTGTATACACCAACCTACTAGAGAAACCAATCTCTTCAATTGAGCTCCAACTCAACAAGATATTGTGTAGGCACCAACCTATTAGAGACACTAATCTCCTCAGCTAAGCTCCAACTTAGTAAGACCTTTATAGACACTAATATAACATCTTCATCCACATAGTTCTTCTGACTTCACCTGCATGCTTCATACTTCACGCATTTCACAACATCATCATGCCCAAAGCTTCAAACCCTAGTCATATTTAGCCTTCATGCCCTAGCAAGGACCATAACATCATTCCAATAATATAATTCTATACTGTAGCATCACAACCTAAAAACAACACACTTTGTAGAATCACAACCTTCAGTCCTTCATAGTGCACTTTAAGAACAAGAAAACCCCTCAGACTTCTCTTGCGCACCTTTAGATCCCAAAAGGACACCCTAGCTCCTAGCTCCTTTAATTCACCTCAGATATCTTCTACCCACCTCAGACTTAATATATTTCTTGGATCCTTTACAAATGTGCACATCTATCTTGTATTTATAGTATTTCTATCCTTATTTTTAGGGCCAACCTGCATTTTCTAGCTAGATTGTTTGATAGAAAATTCATACCTCCTCATTCTAAGAGAGTTAGAGGGAATTCCATATACCATTGGAAAGGTATTGGAATAATATTTCCCACCATATAACCTATGCTCCCATTTGAGGTACATATCTAGGGAAAAAATTCCTTTAAAGATAGGATATCCAAACTGAGCATCAAAAATCCAAAAACAATATTTCCAACAATATCCATATTGCAATATTTATCTTGGACATCTGTAGCCTCCCCCTATATTTGAAATCAATGACAACAATATTTCCAACAATCTCCCCCTTTTTCATTGATGCCAACCATTAGTCAATTATGATACTTCCCCTGTCTACAACTTTCCTCATGTCTGCAATTCTTCCTCTGTCTGCAACTTCTCCCCCTTTGAAATCAATGGCAAAGGGATTCTCCCCCTAAGCTTGTGCTTCCCTTTATTGATGAGATGAGACATATAT
>SNQJ01S0019773.1:80288-95302 GCA_010110895.2 Picea sitchensis
TAGCCTATCCTTTTCCCTCATATGAGATACTCACATGGTTTTCCACTGAAATTCACACTGATGCTACACACTGCAAAAGCGTACAACCTCACTCCTATCAACACAAGTGTGAAAAGAGGTTGTCCAACTAAAACCTCACTCCTGTCAAAACATGTGTGAAAAGAGGTTTTCCCACTACAACCTCACTCTTGTCAACACATGTGTGATAAGAGGCTATCCACAACTGTCCAAAACAGTCCCACAAAACTGCCCACTGAATGCTCAAAAAAATCAGCAAGTCTTTGCCACCAAGGCTCTGATACCATGTATATTTTTTAGGAACTATGAGGCTTCCCAACATGTTTGTCTTTGAGCTCTTGTTGGGCTCTAAGTTTAGTCTCCAAAACTATCCTTTGTTGTTGTTTTAGGACAACAAACATTCAAGTACTTTTCTGCTCATAATTTGATGGTTAAGTGCTCTTTTGAGGTGCCCTTGCAAGTGTTTTCGTAACTGGTGGTTAGCATATGAAATATAATCAAAACAAATAACACTCCTCTATATGTTTACAACTCTTACAACTGATCTAAACTCTAAGCATACAAGAAATTTTGGACACAAGTATTTTTGGTCAACACGACCCTGGACAAAACTCCCCCAGGGAAAACCAATTTAGAATGAAAGTATATATAAGTGATGTCTAAAGCATGAGATACAACAAGTAAGCCAATACAATGGAACCTGCTACAATGGAAACTCCTCTCGAGATGATTTTGGAGTTTCAAGAAGAGAAATGCGCCCTCTTCCCTTATTGCTCTATCCATTGAAACAATACGCCCTTGACCCTCTGACCTCATATGAAGAAACCATTGCACACAGACTAGTTGTTGTGTTCCACCTCCATGTTGAATCTGACAGATCTGCAATCCTCCAAGTGTAGCTAGTACCTGCTAAGAAAATGACCTCCTCCTCAAGTACGCCCTTCTCAAAGAAAGAACAATCATCACAAATAAATGAGGGTCTAAGCCTCCATGAGCCCTCCATGGAAGGAGGTGCCTAAGCTTCCCACATCTAATGCCTCCATTCTCCTATCCATGCTCCTCTCCCAACTCTCTTAGTGAACATACGAGTGAATGAGTCTCCCTTTTCCCCTTGCGCCCCTCTTGAACCTCCCATAAGGAAATCTAAGATTGGATGGCTAGGATCACCCCAAGCCATCTCTAATCCATGGTTGATATCTCTCCAAAAGTATCTCAACTCAAAACCCACTTTGGGTTAAGTTCTCTAAGTTCACTTTATGTCCCCTCATTCACCCACTTAGTGAATAATTAGTCACTTTAGGCTAAAATGAATAAATTTCACTTTTGACTTAAATCTCCTAAGTCAAAGTGAAATTAGACATAAAGTACATGACACAATGGTACAAACATCTCCCTCTTGTGGTTAGAGGCCCAAAACCACAAGGGGACCACTTTCCAAGGTACCCAAATATCAACATGTTGTTCACCACCTCCGCTTCGAAAACAAAGTGAGAAGAACCCTTACATCTACCTTGACCAGGTCAATTTCTGCTCTAATATTGGGTGGGGTGTGGGCATGATAAGTCTTTGTTGAGTCTTCTATAGTGGTGATGAGATGGGAGCTAGAGGGGCGACGATGGTTACCTTTGGAGTGTCAGGAAGAGCCGCCAGGGGCCATGGTCAAAGGTGGGATAGGAGGAGCATAGGGAATCCAAATCATGGTGAGGAATAGGGAATCAATGGGGGGCGAGAGAATAGCCAGAAGTGAGAGCAAGGATATTGAAAATCCAAGCGAAAATAGAACACGTGGAGGAAAATAGATGGAGGAGCCGCATGGGGGAGGTATAGGGCCAAAAATCCATGGTCATGGTTATAAGGGCCATCATAGTAAATGAATGAGCCTGGAGATCCCAAGGCGTGGAAATGACAAGAGCAGGGATCGAACAATACCAACTAGATGTCACCAAGCCCGAGCAGGAGTGGGAGTAATGGTGCATGGTTAAAGGATGTGGAGGGCGTCAATGTGGGAAATTAGTGTCGTCCATGGGTGACAGGTGGTGATGTTCCTTGTGGAGTGATGCCACTGCCTAGACACGTACATATCACTCGATACGGGTGGGATAGATCCACTTGAGCAAGAGTGAGGCAATCAACATGAAGGGAGGAGAGGGGGAATGGGTTCCATATCGAGTCTAGGGGACGATGTTATCAGTGGATTCCCTTGTTGGCAAGCCAATCTACTAATTTGTTCACAGATCCCTTGACATAGGAGGGAATGATCACATCAATCTTGGATATGAGAGAGAGGATGCGGTCTGGCGTACTTTCTAACACCAACTAGTGGTGATTTTGTTGATATTAATTCCACATTGAAGTTTCCTAAGCATGCAAATGATGAGCTGGGATTCCCCCTCAATAATCAATATATGGAATCCTTCTTTGATAGTAATGTTGAGGCATGTTTCTAGTGCTTGAAGATATGTTGTGTTGTCTCTTTCAATCCCTATGTAGCTAACATACACCCATAAAAGATGACCTGCTGTATTGGGAAAGGCCCCTCCAAAACTTGCAGGGCTCAGGTTGCCTTTGGAAGCTCCATCGAAGTTAACCTTAAGAAATCCAACATGAGGAGGAGACTAGGAGGTGGGGGAGGAGGCGCAAATGGAGGCCTTGTGAAAAATAAAAGGGGATGAAGGGGGGTACAGATCAAGACCAAGAATAATGCAAAGCTCCCAAGGGAGGCAGTCCCAATCTTGAATAGACTAGTGGGTGGCAAGGGTAGTTTCTTTGAGTATTTTTTTTATTCTAATCCATATTATATTGGTTTCCAAGGACTCATTTTTGAAAATGTGGCGGTTGTGCTCCTTCCAGACTTCCCAAAGTAGAAGGCCAGGAAGGAACTACCAAACCCTATTAAGGATGGGGTTGGAGAAGGCCGAGGGTCGCTAGTGTTCAATCATATCCAATAAATTGTTTCTTAGTCTGCCATAAGAGTGAAAGAGAAGGGCACTTTAATCCCAAAGGGAAAAGGGGTAGGGGAAGGTATTTAAGAGGTGTTCCAAGGTTTCTTCATTTTGGGAACATAGAGAGTAGAAGGATCAGAGAAACCACGCCGAATTAGATTGTCCTGGGTTATGATTTTACCCTTGTAGAGAAACTAGAGGAAGAAAGAGACTTTTGGCCAAAGTTTTTGAGTCTATATTTTGGTCCAAAGGTCCTAAGAGGGGAGGAGATGGGAGCCTGGGGCTAGGTGGTATGATTCCTTGAGACTGAAGCAACCTGCTAACCTATATCCCAATTGAAGTTTGTCTTGTCCTTCATGAATCCTTATTTTACTGTTTGTGAGGTCCTACTAGAATACATCCCAATTTAGTTGAGGGGGTAGGGGATTCCATTGTTCTCTAGGGAACCATGACCTCCAAAGGTCTCCAGGATTGGGAGGAAGCCAATATTGGTGAAGCTAATTTCTTTTTTTAGCTATCATGAGATCCCTGATAGAGTGAAGATCTGGATTAGAGTGAAGGGGAGGCAATTGCTGCTAAGCTTCATCCCAAAAAAGGGCTTGAGCACACACTTCCCAGAAGCAATGCTTGTGTATGAGGTCTTTGTTGTTCCAGGATGCATTCCAGATCAAGGATCCTGAGATATTTCTTTCAAGCCTAATGAAGTCCTATGAATCTGTGTGAGGATAATACTTTTTGTGCCAAATGTGAACCCAAATGTTTTCTTTAGAAGTGAACCATTGCCACCAAGGATTGAGTTAAGGATTTATGGGTTGCAAAGCCCAAGGCTACCATTGAGTATGGGAAGGCATAGTTTTTCCTAGGATACCAAGGCCCATTTTCATTCTTTACGAGCCCCTCCCCACAAGAAATATCTTTGTAGATTTCAAACTACTTTTAGGATTGACTTGGGAGCTGCAAGGGCTGAGAAAAAGTAGAGTGGCATTGCTTGAAGAAAATATTTAAGCAAGACCAGATGTCCTGTTGTGTTGAGTGATTTGAAGGACCAGTTGGAAAGTTTCTTATTCATTCTAAAGAGAAGGTATTTCCCTAGAATAATTGTGCATCCCATTGTCGATGAGATCTGCCCCAAGGTATTTGGACAGAAGGGAGCTCCATTGAAATCCAACAATCCTAGAAATGTGAGCCTGAACAATAGAGGTAGTGTTAAAGAAAAACAATTGAGATTTTAAGAGATTGATGGTGGTACTTGAGGCCTCCATGAAATCAGAGAGGACTTGTAGAATAACTTTAGCTTCCTGAATAGTGGGATGGGTCATTAGTATGGTGTCATCGACAAATTGCTGGTGAGATATGGGGAGATCATTACTGAATATTCTTATACCTTTAATTTTTTTTCTACTACTGCCACTTTTATAGCCATGCCAAGAGCTTCTACCATAAAAATGAAGAGGAAATTAGAGAGTGGATCTCCTTGACGAATGCCATGGAAAGGTAAGAAGGTGGAGGAAGGGGAGCCATTGATAAGGATAGAGAAGAAATTGGAAGAGGTAAGGGACATAACCCATTTAATCCAAGAGGAGGGGAAACCAAAAGCTCGAAGGGTATGGTGGATGTACTGCCAGTTGAGCTTGATGAAGGCTTTTGACAAGTCAAATTTTATTAACTTTCCTAGGATCTGGAGGTCTTGAGGGAATAGATTACCTCATGGGAAAGAGTGATTCTGTCCAGGATTTTCCTGCCTCCACATAACCATTTTTTTCTTGAGAGATGAGAAAATGGAGGATGGTATTCATTCGGTTAAATATAAATTTCATTATGATCTTGTAGACAACATTGTAGAGAGATATTAGACAAAATTCGTTGCTAGGAAGGTAGCATTCAAGGGTGGAATACCATTGGTGAACTGGAGAGAATATTCCACTAAATCCCATACATCCAATTTTATATTAGACCAGCAAGCTTGAAAGAAATTAGAGGTGAAGCCATTTGGACCTGGCGATTTGCTTTTGGGAATTTTGAAGACTGTTTGCACCACCTCCTCAAGAGAAATGTGGCACATAAAAAATTCGTTTTGTTCTGGCGACACAAGTTGGTGTACATTGTGGGTTATTTTTTGCATTAAAGGTCGCTGATTTGATTACGGTTTAGTGAGGAGCAATTGGAAAAAATTAGCCAGTTCTTTCTCTATGCTAGCATGTTCTGTAAGACTGTTGCCCTGACTGTCTTTGAGAAAGGTGATATGATAGTGGTGCCTTCTTTGTACCATGGATCTATGGAAGAAATTGGTGTTTTTCTCTCCTTTTCTAAGCCATAAAATCCTTGACTTTTGCCTCCAAAGAAACTCCTCTTGTTTGTCCCTGTCATCTAGCATTGATTGGATTTGTGATTCTTCTTGAATTAACTACTCTGTCCTCCCTTCCAGGATCATTGTTTGCTGGATATGTTCCATTTTAATTATCAATTCTTGTTTAGCTTTGAAAATATTACCAAATTTTTGTTTGTTCCATACTTTGAGTGTTTTCTTAATGTTCTTAAGCTTATGCTGAAATCTGTACATCGGGGAGCGAGAATTTGGGTTGCATACTTCCCACTAGGTTTTAATATTTTCCTAGAAGTTTCAGTGTTCGAGCCAAAATATTTCAAATAAAAATGGTCTAATGAGGGGGATGCCTTTGAAATCCAATTTTAGCATGATGGGTTAGTGATCCGAGCCTCCACTGCTAGCATGATTGAATTTGAAGCCAAGAAGTGGTCTAGTCTTTAAGAGACCTAGTGTTTTCCTATTATGCGATTATTCCAGCTGTACATGCCATTGACAATTTCTAAGTCCACTAGGTTGAGGTGTTAGATGGTTTCAAGGAAGAGTTGAGAGTCGTCGTCGAGTCTTCTTATGCCTCCTCTTTTTTCAACTAAGGAGGTGACGTTGTTGAAGTACCCACCAATGAGCCAATGGGAATTGCTTATGATTGGTGCAAGGTTTTGTATAGAGTTGGGGAAAAGGAGATTTTCCAGAGTGAGGTTGGGGCCATAAATATTGTTAAGAAGCCCATTGCAGAGGAACCAATGAGTTGAAAACAGATAGAAAGAGAGTGCTTTGTGGAGAAGAAATTAGAAAGGGTGATTTATATCGAGTTTTAGAGGAGAGAAAGACCACTTGCTGCACCATGTGCATCCAATGCTATGGCTTGAGAGCCCAACCATATTTGAGAAGCGAGGGTTTGAAGGAGGAAATGAAGGAATTTGGTTTCTTCTAACATAAATATAGTTGGTTTTTACATGATAATTTTTTACTTCAGAAGCTTGTGTTTCATTTTACCATTGAGGCCTTGGATACTCTAGAAGATGATATTCATGAGAGATGGGGGGGTGGAAATTTGTTTTTCAACAAGGAAATTGTTGGGTATGTGTTATATTCTTTGCATGTGTGTGTGTGTGTGGGTGTGTCAGATACGACAACTATGTCTGACGATCCCTTCACCTAGAGCTCTGCCGTGTGCGCCAGGCACTTTCCTAGGGGGGGGCAGGTATGCCCCCCCCTGGTTATGCGCAACGTTCAACACCGGGGTTCGGGGCAGTGCCCCAATTTTTTTTTTTTGGGCGGTTTTTGCTATTTTTAGCTGATTTGTAAATTAATCCTGGATTAAGGGATTAGGGTTTTGGTATCTACATACTGGAATACCTAAAACATTGTATATATTATGGCCGAATGGTGAAATTCGATATAATGAAAATAAGAAAGGTTTTTTCAGGTTGAGGGGTTTCGGTAAAAATCTCTATAATGAAAATAAGAAAGGTTTTCCCGGTTGAGGGTTTCCGGTAAAAATCTCTGTGTACTCTGTGTATGAGCCATTGATTAATTTTTGTATTGCTTAAGAATCTATATGCATTGCTTTACTTCACAGGTTTAAAACTTACATTCTAAGTTAACCAATAGCTTGCTTAATTCTTGGAGAAGTTGTTTATTACTTCTTCGACCTCTTTTCATTTCCTCCTTAGGGTGTTTGGATTGATTTGAAGATGAATACGATTTAATTCCTAGAGAAGGACCATGAGGCTTACCTTTTTATGTTGTGTCTTTGAGGATTTGATTGTGAACCAAGGCATATTTCAGAAGTTGTACCTACTACTATGGGATGGAATTTGGGTTTTGATGTTTACAAGTTGTTATGGATTATAAATCAATATCGCCCGAGGTCCATGTCCTCACCTTCGTTCCATTGGAGTTATTCTGGGGTATCCTCCTGCATTTCTTCTCCTCCATCATTGGGAGCCGAGGAGTTTTGGTTCATAGTTTTATGACGTTTAGCATTGTCTTCTGGGTCATAATATTCTGCAGGATTTTCCCCTGTTTGAGTTCCATGCTCAAGTTTTATATCCTTTCCTGTCTCATCCTAGGAGGGAGATTCAAAGGCACTGCTGGTTTTAATGCCTCTGTTGAAGTTGGGTGGGAAAAGATTTCTTCTCGATTTTTTCCTTGTCGAAAATCGTTCAAATCCCTTTGCATCTCATGAGGGGTGAGATGGCCATGTTTGCACCTGAATATTTAGTGAGAAATATTGAAAGAGATGGCCATGCTCATGGCAACACTTGCAGCAGGAGGGGATGTGTTTGTAATCTAGGGTTTGCACCCATTTGTTGTCTTGATAATAAAGATTAATTGAGTTTGGTAGGGATTTTGTGAAATTCATGTAAACACATATGTGAGTGTGGGAGGTGTAACGACCCAGTTTGGTAACCTCCAAGGTTTTCACAAAAGTGCATAGGGTGTTTGCAACGCCTTCCATAATTTCTTCATCACAGAACTCTTGCGACAACGAATAAATGAGAATCTAGACTGGGGCAGTCGTGAAGTCCTCCTTTTCTACGTTGAACTACTTTGTCCATGGTCGAAAATGAATCCCAACTGAGTTAAAGAAGTATGGACCATTCTCAAAGATTCGATCATGATCTTCCAATTTGGAAAAATGGTTGTAAAAAACCCCTTGAAACCCAGTTTGAGGTCAATTTGGCCTTTGGGCTTCCAAATTATGTTGATCCACCAGATGAGAGCTTTCTCAGTGGGCCAAATGCCCATGAATTTGCATATGAAGGCATGGTCTTGGATAAATTGTATATAGCTTCCAATACGAGCTGAGGTGATTTCATACTTTAGATTTTTTGTTGCTTTTAGCAGAAAGCTTGTTGTGGTGTTGGGATTGTTGGGTCGTTGTTTCCCTGGTTCTTGGTTTGTTGCTTGATCGGTGGTTTCTAGTTGTTTTCCATTCTCTAATTCCAAATTATCAACTCCTCTATGAGAATGCAAAAATTGGTTTTATGTAGGGCCAAAAGTGCCATTTCAACGACCTGCCAGAACACAATTGTAGGAGGGAGCCTCGCTCTCTCTTCTAGCCCTGCCATGAGAGGCAGAGAGAAACCCTAAGCTATGATAAAACCCTAGAGCCGAATCACCGCAGAGAAGAACCTCATGCAAAACTCCACTATGAACCAATGTGAAATCAAATATTTGAAGCATGTAATTGTGTATATTAAAATTCATTATTATTAATGATTTCGTTTTCATATTAAATATTTTGAATTCAATTAAATAAATTTAATTAATTATAATTTTTAAATAAAAATGATTAAATATAACTATTATAAATTTTATTATGAACAATTATTATAACTTTATCATTAGAATAAATAAATAAATAACATTTCATAATAGTAATTATTCAAAATAAATTTTTCATTCATTAACCAAATCCAATATTTGCATATATTTTAATACAGAATGAGTGAAATACAATACTTAGCGCACTTTTTAATAGAAGATTCATTGAAAGTGTATAGCTAAAAATTTAATATTATTATTTATATTTAATAAATTAAACTTAATTAAATAATTTCACTAGTTAAATAATATAAACTAATAAAATCTTTGAAAAATTTAAAAAAAATATAATATAATAATTGTGATTTTAGTAAATAATTATATTATAAATTTGACTTGTAATATTCAAATAACAAAAATTAATAAAATAACATTATTATTATTAGTGGATAATTATATCATAGCATTATTATTACAATATATGAAAAAGATGTAATTATTCAAATCACAATCATTTCACTCATCATATTTGTGTATTTTTGTTTGTAAACATGTTTAATCAACACATTGTATCTTGTTGAACAACAAACAATTCACCTTGAAGAAAAGTTAAACATTATATGACATTACATGTTGTAAGTTTTTGCAATCACAATCCAAATTAAATGATTGCATAAAACTAAAGTTAAACATTATATGGAAACTCTAAATTTAAATGAGCGATACATTTCAAATTTAATTTAAAAACAAAGAAATCATTAATAATGTTAATCATTAGCGTACTCATAATACATTTTATAAATCAAACAAAAATAACATCAAAATGATATGAAAAACATAATATTTATGAGTGATATACATATCAGTATACATGTCAAATACACGTCTCATCAAAATAAATAAACGTGTCATATATACATCTCAAGTCAAAGATAAAACAATAAATATACATGTCAAGTACCACTACTAGGTAAGTCCACCACTAGGGCCAGATGCATCAATGCCTTTGCTACGAGAGGTAGAGGGTCTATCAATATGAGGAGGAGGAGGAGGAGAATCGATGGATGGTGCAGTTGGTGACACATGAGGAGGAGGAGGAGGTAGATGGGATGTCGGTTAGTCTGGTGGAGGACCAGGTGGTGGAGAATCATGTGGTGGAGGATCAAAAGCATCATCCTTAGAAGATGAGCTGGGTGAAGTGGAATGAATAGCTTTCCTCAGCCTTTGGATGAGGTTGAGGGAACTGACAACATGATGCATCAATGACGTCATGTCAAAAGGAAGGGTCACCTATATTTCAATTATCTTTGGTACTCGTAATATCTCTCGAATGTGTACAAGTACCACTCCCTACTTGAAAATCAAACCACACATGTGAATCACCACCTTGGTTTAAAGTCTTTGATCTGGCCTACATGGCATGGCAGGTCTTTGTGCCAGAGGATTCTTAGTTGTCTCATCCATCTCCTCATCGTATTGGGGAGGCTCATTCCCAACATATTCGTCAATATCTGCAAAACAATAGTCAATAATAATCAGATAATTGAAACATAATGTTACAATAAATTACATGTGTAGTAAAAAAGACAAAAAAACATGCAACTAGATTTATCAAAACATAACGATAATATTACCTCTACCATCAGGTGGCTCTGGAGTAAAGAAGATATTCATACATTCTTTGCAATCCATCTATGTGTACGGGTATTGTACAATATCAAGGACATGATTGTCCTCTCCAGCAAAAAATCACATATCTAGGCTACCGACCGGAGTACACGACCACTCTGAGTAGCCCCTCTTAGGAAATAACTGCCCCCAAATGCACTTACATGCATTAGTCATACGTCTAGGAGGGAAGTAGGGTAGTAACGAGTGAGTGACATGAAACTTCTAAAAAAATAATGTAAATAGCTTAGACGTAAATGGGAAGAATAAAATCCCATAAAAAACAGAGCAACAATGATCCAATGCAAAACAAAACCGACGCAAAAATATCTCCAACCACCTAATTAGTCGGGCCTCTAAACTAAACTATCTACATAGTACATCAATAAGCAACTAATGCACTGCCTATCAGAGGTAAAGTGTGTCAATGCCATGATAATAAGTGACAGACACATAACCTCCTCTGCACCAATTGCATCTTTGTATAATTAACCACCAGTAGCTGAGAAGTCTGTAGTGGAAACAATGTTGTGATTGGCATATCTATGCACATATGCCAACTGGTTCTCTCATGCAATGTCAGGCGGTAGATTAGGGAACTGGGGCCAATCCTCCCCCCTCCTAAACAACCTGGTGATAAAATAAATATCCTCCTCTTTGGGTTGATACCACAAATCGAGAACGACCTTGAATGTGTGTCGAGCATGATCCTAGCGAGGGATCGACAACTGTAAAAATGAAGAGCACCCCATGAAGGATGTAGCCCCCTCATAAAACGTGAGGATGCCAACATCCCTCAAAACAAAACGATTCTACAGTGCAATAGAGTGAGGGACCCTCTCCCTCTCTCTAGCCTCCCACTCACGTACAAAGTTGTAGATGTCGACCTCCTGCTATTGCTTCTATTCCCGCGCTCGTCATTGTTGTCTCTAATTCACATACAATTCTTTTTAGGCACGCACGCACACACACAAATAAAGAAAATTGAAATTATAAAACACACACACACATAACCATGTTGTATTTATAAAAAACTGAAATTAATTTATGTTTATAAAAAAATGTGGTAAAGTGATTGATGCGCCTTTAATCATACACATTGTTAACTGTGCACTTTGTCAGAAAACAAGCACTGTCATCTTCATGGTGCTCCATGTTATTTGGTGCACCAGTGCTACCTTAGTCATTACACACACTGAAATGCTAGTTTTTATATGTGTGGTGTGATGCAATGCATCGGTGTGGGTTACTACCTAAAACACATCAGTGTGTGATGCCTCGTATTAAACGATACACATCATTAATCTACACCAGTAAGATCAGTGCTCCATGTTCACAATTTTCATGATTCTCCATGTTATTTGGAACATAGGTGTTGCTTTATTCATTAAACACACTGCTATGCTAATTTTTTTATGTGTTGTGCGATGTGGTGCACCAGTGCAGGTTATTCCCTATAATGCACTGGTTCGCATTGCTTCGTATAAAACAATATGCATTGTTAATGTACACTAGTAAGTTTTGTGTTCCATGTTCGCAATGTTCACGATGCTCAATGTCATTTGGCACACTCGTACTATCTTAGTTATTAAACGCACCGTTATGCTAATTTTTTATGCGTTGTGTGAGGCAGTGAATTGGTGCAGATTTCTCCCTGTAACGAATCAGTGTGTGGTGCCTCATCTAAAACGATACACACCATTATTTACACCGGTAAGTTTGGTGCTCCATGTTGCTTAGATCCCCAATGTGTATTTTTAGTGGCACATATTGTTTTATAATGCATTGATCATGGGGCGTTCAATGTGGTTTATTTTCTAGAATTCACTAATGGGTTTATTGCAAAGATAACGCCTCTTCTAAGACACGATGCATTGATAATGCACATGCCCCATTCGAGTGCACAATGCTTATCTTTTAGCAATGCGTTGAGTAGTTTTATACACACTGCTAGTGGTGTTTCCTCTAAATTCATATTTCTGACCATGTGCAATGCCTCTTATAAATTCACA
Organism: Picea sitchensis; assembly: GCA_010110895.2. Classification (NCBI taxonomy): domain Eukaryota; kingdom Viridiplantae; phylum Streptophyta; class Pinopsida; order Pinales; family Pinaceae; genus Picea; species Picea sitchensis. The sequence goes on from SNQJ01S0019773.1 coordinate 92,525, forward strand.
TGATGCACTATGTCTAGGGTGAGTCGAACACATGAAGCGCACTGCATAGAATTTAAAAAAGAAGAAGAAGAAAACATACTAAATTTAAGCCCAATTTTAAATTTTAATCCAACGAAAATAAAATAAGGAGGCAACAAACAATTTACCTAGTCTCTTCTCGCTCGACGAGGCATAGTTGGCCCATAGAGAAAAATGAAAATGTGCATTACTTTTCAAAATTGGAGAATGTATGGAATCTTCTAACGAAGCTGTCGAACCGAGGAAGCAACACTGTAGAGGACTACAAATGGGGCAGCCATAGAAGGAGGGTGAGCATCAGTGCTTGTGTGAGTGGTTGGAAGTGCAAAAGGAAATGTAAGAATGAAATTTGGTTTGGCAATTTGTTTTCCTATCGTGGTGCACCTGACAATAAGATGTACCAGTGCATTCTGTAGTACTTGAACGCACAAGTATGGTTTTTTTTGTTTATTTTACCCTATAGCGGTGCACCAAATAGTAAGATGCACTAATGTGCGATAGTTTATGTAACACATTAGTTGAAATTTTAGCTAATATATTAAAAAAACTCGAGGCTATAGTACTATTAAGAGCATTGTTATTGTTATTTGGTGGGCCACTATTATATAAGCACTGGGGTGGTTACGTTTTTTAAGCGCATCGGGAAAGGTTTTTTGGTTTTTAATTTTTTTTTTTTTATAAAAAATCGTTCTAACTTGATTTGGTGTGTCCTTTATGCACAAATCAATGCTCTTCATTTATCGTGGAGCATTAATATGCATTTGATGTTTTTAAAATAAAAAATGATATTTTAGTATTTTATTTTAGTAATAGTTATCAATGTGATTTATTAGTTAAGCACTGAGACATTATGTTAGTGAGCGCATTGGTGCATTTGTACAACTTAGGTGCACTGATGTAAAAACCTCCGCAAAAATCTCCAACTACCTGTCTCCGCTACAAATAGAGAAGAGATAGATTTTTTGGGGAGGTTACGTAAAAACCTCTGTTACAAGGTGTTCTCCTTGTAGTGTAACTTGAAAGAAGGAGATTTCGTGGAAGGCCTTGAGAAATAATCCTATCCTTTGGAAAATGATTGCTAGCCGATGAGAGAAGGGAGCAAGCCTGAACTTCAAGGCTCAATTACATTGGATAAGTCTTTGACAATGATGGCCTCTCCTTGGAAAATTCTCTAAAGAAGTCATATTCCCTAATAAGATGTCGGTGCCCTTATTTTGTTGTCTATAAAGTGATCCAACCCCTACACAAACTTGAGCTTGTAGTATCCTTCAAGATCAATTACGACCCCCCCAACTCTCTCAACCCTTGAAATCATGGTCATAATAAGCCTTAATGTTTAGTGTCTAGTCTTAAGGATGATAAGAGGGTGGACTTTGATCCACTTATACGTGCATAGATATTGTAGTGCAAGCCTCACACGTTCGACCGATACCTTAGGGTGTCTCATGGAAACCATTAGGGGATGAACAAGTCTTTACGAGAATTGAACATTAATCAATGACAAGAAACTCCTCACTCCTTACCATTGGGTCCAACACCTTTGGACTTAATGTGAGTTATATTTAACATTAAGAAAGAACATAATATTCAAAATGTGAAACTTGTTTTTAGTGTTTTCAATGTGGAGTAGATTCAAGCTTACAATAAATCTATATTCATTTAAATACAATAAGATAAATAACATAAAGCCATATTTTATTTTTTCAAAACATTAAATTTATTTTGATTCATTTAACACTTACAACATAAATAACAAGGGCTGCATGGCAGCTTAGACCCTGCCAAGTAGATTTGAAAATGGAGTAATTGTTGATGATGATGATTATTGTGAAACATGAACAATATGTTAACTAGCACAACCGCTAACTCGCGACTGGTGAACGCCGAAAGGCTTACGGCTGGTAAAAATCCCGTGTAGTTAAAATAAACCTAATTAGCATAGTAAAAATGCTAGGCCCACGAAAATCCAGGGAACATGCCCACAAAAATCCATAGTGCAGGTTAATCATCCAAACGTGGCTTGCACATATATTAATCTATGTTAATCATCTAAACATGGCAATCATATGGCCTCACAGTAATTTCTTAATATGATTAGGTAAATGTGAAAAAGTAAACAAGTTAATGGATGCATTCATAAATGCAAGGAAGTTATGAACAATAAATCACATTCATTGATTTAGGAGGATGACTAAGAATATACTTGCATCTTCAATTGTTAACCATCAGATTATGATTTTAGATTAAAAGACCATTAATTGTGCCCATTTCCAATAGGTGTATGCCTTTCGACGTAATTAGGAGGCTAGTTTCATAGTTTTAAAAGAAATCAATTTGTAAATATTTTAAATGAAAAAAATTAACATGGATAACTATACCGTCAATAAGATTGGAATTCAAAAAATTCAACCTAGACTCACAAGGAACAGAGGAAGCCATGGTGCTCCATGACACTTAGCTTATAGATTTGTCATATGCCGTATTGGCGGATCTCTGACCACATTTATATTTTAATGTGAATGTTGTATAGTTTTGGGATTAACCTAAATTTCCTTCCAATTAAGTTAAGCTAGCCAAATGCAAATTGCATTTTAAAAATATTCAATTTTTCTTTTTGAAAATAAACCTTTCAAATTTAATAATATTTATTATATTACATAATAAATATAATCTAAATAATATATTAGATAATAAATATAATATAAATAATATATTAGATAATAAATATAATAATGCATAATAATAAATACATAGTACAAC
>SNQJ01S0019773.1:97101-110191 GCA_010110895.2 Picea sitchensis
TACTTTTTTTAATCATTCATCAATTATTCATTAGCTGAGAAACAATAGTCACAGATAAACTCAAATCACAATGCACAAAGTTTAACATGGTAACCCAATCACGAGAAAACCATAAAAATTATCTTTATAAATTCATGTAGGCACCAACCTACTGTTACAATATTTGTAGGCACCAACCTGTTGGAGACAACAATCCCCTCACATGAGCACCAAATCAAGAACACCTATAGGTACCAACCTAAGGTTACAATATTTACAGGCACCAATCTGTTGGAGACACCAATCCCCTTACTTGAGCATTGTTATCCCCATTTTGTGGGATAACTAAGGAGATGATGTCTCGATGCCCTCAGGTTGCAGATATGGAGTGCCGAAAGACCACATGAATAACAATGTCCACTTGCACATACATAAGCTTGCTCTATCACCACATTTTGATCCATTGTCAGTGCATCCACCACACCAGTTAGCTCCTGGAAGGAGGATGGGTCTTGCTCCATGAAATACAAGTCAAGTATTGTGGCATGTAATCACCCTAATATTTAATGCATTTAAAAATGTTGCATTTGAACTACTTTTGATTATAGAACACCTGCTTGGACATTATACTTTTGACCATGTTTCACCTTGGTGAGTGTCATAGATTTCCTAGTAAGTGGCCAACCTTTGGGGAAGGTTTGAAACTGGGGGTCCCTTGAGGGGTTATCGTACTATTCCCAACCATACTTACCACCTTCCACTCATTACACTCCCATCATATTGTATTCTTCTAGGCCCTTTGACTTTAGTGACCCAAGAGGGTCATGTACCTCTTTTCATGGGAAGAAGGGGATGAAGGCCCTCAGGTATTGTTATTGGATAAACAAGATAAAATCCTAAATATAGACCTTCCAGATGCTTCACCCAGGGATCCCCGAGAAAGCAATGAAACACTTCTCTGTAAATAAATGGATACCTACAAAATAAATGATAATGAATTCTTAAGGGGTTAGTTGGAGGATGGGAGGTCTCACCACGAGCCGACCTATCACAATCATGAGTATTTAGCTATATGACATTACCATCATCTGGTCACCAAGCCAGGGTAGTGGCTCTCAGTTACACAACTGATAGAAAGGGGGTCTCATCACAAGCCAACCTTCTCATTTTCGTGAGGTATTTGTGAACGAAATTGTTATTATCTGGACGCCAAGCTAGGACAGTGGCCTTCAACTTGTTCCTTAAAACATGAAAGAAATACAAGAATGGAAAGAAGATGGGCTTGGAAAAAGTGCATCACAAACGAAGGTGCCACACACCCTCTACAAAGGCACCCATATATGAGATAATATGAGCCCTTGTATCTCATGAAACTCATTGACCTATGAAGTCTAAACCCCTTCCACCTCATCATCCACTATGTTGTCGCAAGAGTTGGTTCTAGGCTGTAATAGAGCCAAGTCTTAGAACATTTTAAATGAAAAAATAAATTATCACTCAGAACTTGATTTGGGTTGCATGCAGGTAAATTCCGAGATAACCACAAACCACTTTTGATTAGAAGCTGCCCCTTCCAACCTGAGAGGGATCTCTCGAATATATGTCATGATAGGATATACAATAAGCTTAACAATGGGCAGATATGTGGGTAACAAAAAATTTTGAGGTTTTTAGGGTTGATGGGTTGGACCATGAGGTAGTCCATTGGGCATGGAGTCAAATGATCAAGCAAATAGCAGGAGTGTTTTGGCAATGGAAATCCATGGAGCAGAGGCAAGATAGAAGTTGATTACAAAGAGAAGGATTTATAAAAGTATGGTAGCATAATAAAGAGAAACATATCAATACACAAGGAGTACTTAGCGATGAGTGAATTCCAAGCACAAATCAGTGGAAAGAGATGGTTGGGACAGAGCATCTAGCAAAGGACAAATTCCGAACCTTGATCTCTACAAGAAACAACCTATAACCATTATGCAAAAGAGCATCTAACAGAGGATGAATTCTATTACAAAACAATTACAAATCGAGAAGAAAAGATAGATGGAGTGATATTGAAACTAAGAAAATGGACAAACTCTGCAAGCAATATCACAAGAATCTCTGATATGGATAAAACATGCTTCCACAATCTTATATTAAACTGAAAATCAAAGCTACAGCCCATGAGTACTACTCCCATGTGTCTTTCCCCTTTATCCAATGTTACAAAGATGCCTCATATAGGTCTTGAGGTTGAAAGTCCTCCCAAAACAATCAATTACAATCAATTCTTGAAACTAACGGCCATAGAAGATGAGCCAAACTGCTGAGAAATGAGGTAGCGGTTATGGTTCTGTATCTATCGAATAGTGACAGATGTGAATAAACTGAAAGAGGCTTTTGTGCCTCTATTTTTTCTGAGAAAAAACCTCTCTCATTTCCCTAAGATCCATTTTCATTTGCCTCATATCTGCATTTTACAAACATGTGTCAAAACAAGAAAAATGAGATCCGGAAATTAGGGATTGGAGATGGATTCGATTCTCCCAATCTATGCCACCTTGAGGAAAAATGAGAGATAATTTTGATATTCGATGTGTTAGGAACAAAAACCTCCGATCATTTCTCAAAATGATCCTCCAGTCGCTCATAATCATCATTTGAAAATGATGACTCAACATAGTAAAAAACACCACATTTCTGAAAACGAACCTCATTTTTCGGGGGACTTTTGACTGCCTTCCCAAGCTCCAAATGAAATTATGAAGACACCAATGGAAATATTAGGATCTGTAGATGTCAATCAACTATTTGAACGTGGAAAATGGCCTCCCCAAGACTGAGAAAAATGTTTTTTTTTCCCAAGGCCATTTTTTGCATATTTTTGGAGTCCCGATTTCAGGTTTCGGGGTTTTGGGTATCATGTCTTCAAGAGTTATGACATGCAAGGAATCCCGAATCGCGAAATTGTGATGGGATTAATTAGGCGATAATAATTTGTCTTAATCTCTTAATTAATCATGATTAGCAATTAATCTTTAACCTTTTGTGGATTTAAGTGTCGGGACTTCGATAATACTTGACGCGAGAAATCCCGAATCCTGAAATTGCGATGGGATTGATTAACAGTTAAAACACTTTTAGCTTTGTGATTAAGCACGATTAAAACACAGGCTTCTAGGGTTTCAGAAATCACAAACTTGAAACTTAAAGCACGAAGGCATCTTGAGTCGCAAAATCACGATGAGACTTGTCAACATTAATCTTTCTTATTCTTTAATTAACCCGGCTTATCCTTTAATACTTTAGTGAATTCGGGGATCGGGGCTATAGTTATTAAAATATCTACGTCGGCCAAATCCCCGACGGACAAAAACCCTGGACTCGTGAGATTTTTCTCCATGTGGCTTAATGCTTGGTGTATGTTGTCGTTCAACTGCCAATGCTTCCATTCATTTTCCTTGTGACTCAACGCTCGAACAGATGGTACATTTCTTTGATTTTCACATGAACCCTGTCTTTGGATTTTTCGTGAGTTGGCTTGTGACTGTTGTACTACTGTGGCATTTGGAGTTTATTTCGGCGTTATTTTACTGAATATGATAGGTAGAGAACATTCAGTGATGTGCATGACAGACGAATGGTCGTTTTCTCACATCTACACTTTCGGTAGTTAAACACTATAATTTTTTTCTCTCCTAAGTTATCGAAAGCCAGAATTTCAATATTTGTTACAACACACTACATAATATTGAAAGACCACCCTTGGGAGCATTCCTTACTTTTTGGCTTTGGTTTACCCAATAGGACTTTTATGATACCCCTCCCATACTTAAACTTAGTCAATTATATAGGGTTTTTGAGCATTTGTTTAATTTGATGAGGTAGTTTTGATGCACATGTTTAGGTGCCTTTCTTATTATATGCGTTTTACACTTGTCATGATATATTTGACTTGATATCTTTGGAGGCCATACCCTTATGTTTTGCAGGACCTTGCTTGGTGGCCAGTTTTGGGAGAACAAGCCTAGCTTGGGCTTCCATGGGGAAATGATCCCACATGTTGGATGTTGTAGGCCCACACATCGGATCACAGATACATTCCTTTGGAGGCTTACATGGAATGATGGAGTATCTTATCCAACCCCTATTACCCAAACGACTTGCCTAGGAGAGGCAAAATGCCACCTTTTGGGTCTTGTCATCATACTTGAGGGGGGTTGATAGTGATCGAGTTATTGTACATTGACACTTGGAATATTTTGGCCAGAGGAGACATGTATTGACCCTAGCACATGATGGGGAGGCTCAAGGATCCCCAATTACCTCCAATCTCTCCTCCAACGACTTACACAAAGTGTCAAAACGTCCCCTAAAGGGGTGATGTCATTTTATTTTTAGGGTTTCTATTGTGTTAAAGTGAAAATTAAATATTATTATTTGATGGAAGGGGTAAGATAAGGGTTGTTGACCCCTTATATTATGTTTTACCCTTGCTAAGTGGACACACTATGTTTTAAGATTTTTGTATAAATAGATATCATGTGAATCTCATTTCATAACATAGCTCTCCCATTGTGAGAAGTACTTAGTTGGAATTTTTGCTATTCTTGGGCATTATGGTGTTTCTCTCTTGTGAAAATGTTTTATAGTGCTATATTTTGGTGAATGAATGACGAGGAGTGATTCAAACCTCTTGGATGCTTGTTCTCTTGATGTTGAATGGTGAATTTGCTTGGTGAAACTAGGGTTTCATCTCTCTCTCTCTCTCTCTCTCTCTCTCTCTTGGAATTGGTAAGGAAAAATATGCATTATTAGTTATTTCTTACTCTTTATTGGTTATGTTTGTTTGAAACCCTAGGAAGAGTATGTTGGATACACCCTCCATTAATATTCATCTAATTTGCTAGAGTTTACAAGTTATTTTGCAAGGGTTGCTAGGAGGAATACGAGTGTGTATAACCTCTTAGATTTACCCTAAGTTTGATTGACATACCCTAGGAAGTAAAAGGGATTACAACCATAGAGTATTTTTTGATATAAATATTTATTCTAATACTCCATTTACCCAATTTTAAAGGCACTAATCTGAATATTTTCATTGATGAAATAAAATATTGCATTGGGAAACGTGAATTTTTGTCATTTCAACTTTCTGCAATTTGGATTTTGTTCCTTATGCCTAGAGCACCTTTCAGCCACTAGGGAGACCCCTCTAAAGGGGTATTTATTTCTATTGTTATAAACTTTCATCTTCAGCCATTAGGGATGCAAAAAGCCTAACAATCTTTCACTTATAACTTACTTTTCAATCGTCAGAATTAGTTAAGAGATTTGCCACTTTTATCTACTTGGTCTAGCACGACTTTTGGGTGGATTCTTTGTGAGTTTTGGTGGTTGAATTTACTGCTATAAAAACAATTTTTGTATAGCCATAAGGCTGCAAAATATTTCTGGAAACACTTTTTATTTCAGCCTTCTTTCATTGCTAAAGTCTAATGATATCTTACTTGAGTTGATCTAGTTGTTTCTAGTTTATCTATTGCTCTTTCAACTAGAATTTTAGAAACTTGTTTGCAACATTCATTATTATTTTTATTGTTGATATATACTGTTACTGACTACTGCAATTAGGGACATCAAGATTAACTTTCTTTTCCATCATATGCTTGGGCTTGTATTTTTGTTTTCCTTGTGTCTCGAGCACATACAATCAACATTTGCAAGGTCTACTGCTTCTTGGAAACCCTTGGCTACCATCAATACCTTAATCAATCCCTTCTCCACACATAAAAACTTGAACTATAGGGGCATTCATTCTTACATCACACTTCCCGTCTCATTTCCCCCTAGGTCCACCGATATTCCCTCCTTGAGGTAATCACTTCACCTCTAAAGTGATAGGAATACCTATCTAAGGTGATAGTGGGTAGGTACTCTCTTAGTTGTCGCCATTTTGGTGGTCAGGCTGAGATTTTCCCGACCTACAACTTGTGCGATAACAAGAACCAACTCAGCAACAGCTATAGGCACCAAACTACTATTACAATATTTGTAGACACCAACCTGTTGGAGACACCAATCCCCTCAGCTAAGCACCAAATCAACTGCGCCTGTATACACCAACCTACTAGAGAAACCAATCTCTTCAATTGAGCTCCAACTCAACAAGATATTGTGTAGGCACCAACCTACTAGAGACACTAATCTCCTCAACTAAGCTCCAACTTAGTAAGACCTTTATAGAAACTAATATAACATCTTCATCCACATAGTTCTTCTGACTTCACTTGCATGCTTCATACTTCACGCATTTCACAACATAATCATGCCCAAAGCTTCAAACCCTAGTCATATTTAGCCTTCATGCCCTAGCAAGGGCCATAACATCATTCCAATAATATAATTCTATACTATAGCATCACAACCTCAAAACAACACACTTTGTAGAATCACAACCTCAAAACAACACACTTTGTAGAATCACAACCTTCAGTCCTTCATAGCGCACTTTAAGAACAAGAAAACCCCTCAGACTTCTCTTGCGCACCTTTAGATCCCAAAAGGACACCCTAGCTCCTTTAATGCACCTTAGATATCTTCTACCCACCTCAGACTTGATATATTTCTTGGATACTTTACAAATGTGCACATCTATCTTGTATTTATAGTATTTCTATCCTCATTTTTATGGCCAACCTGAATTTTCTAGCTAGATTGTTTGATAGAAAAATTCATACCTCCTCATTCTAAGAGAGTTAGAGGGAATTCCATATACCATTGGAAAGGTATTGGAATAATATTTCCAACCATATAACCTATGCTCCCATTTGAGATAGGTATCTAGGGAAAAAATTCCTTTAAAGATAGGATATCCAAACTGAGCATAAAAAATCCAAAAACAATATTTCCAACAATATCCATCTTGCAATATTTATCTTGGACATCTGTAGCCTCCCCCTATATTTGAAATCAATGACAACAATATTTCCAACAATCTCCCTCTTTTTCATTGATTCCAACCATTAATCAATTATGATACTTCCCCTATCTACAACTTTCCTCATGTCTGCAATTCTTCCTCTGTCTGCAACTTCTCCCCCTTTGAAATCAATGGCAAAGGGATTCTCCCCCTAAGCTTGTGCTTCCCTTTATTGATGAGATGAGACATATATCACTCCCATATAATATTTTTCTCCTTTAACTTCATCGAGTATGTATACATTGCTTAAGGTTATGTTTGCATTTGCCACTATTCTTCCTGAAATTGTTTTCCTTATATCACAACCTTTAGAATGAAATTTGAGGTTGTAACCTTGATCACACATTTTAATGACACTTAGAAGATTATTCTTTAACTCTTAAACATATAAGACATTCTGTGTCTTAGTCTTTCCATTATCAATACTAACAATACCTTTTCCAACTATCCTTGCGGAAACATTATCTCCAAAAGTAACACTTCCTCCTTTCTCTTCCCTCAAGGTGAGAAACATGGTTTGGTCCCTTGTCATTTGTTTTGAACATCCACTGTCAATGTACCATTGGTTCTCTTTATTTTGAGCACAAAGTGCAAGTCCACATTCTTCCTTCTTCGACTCTTCTTGCTTCCTTTTTCATACCATGGTGTATTCTTCTTTATGCTTGTTAAGAACATCTTCTTCCTTGTTTTATTTAAGAGACTTTATTATGTTATTTCTAAAGTCACATGCTATGTGCTCGTAGTTATTTCACTTATAACATTTGATATCATAATCAAGTAGAGGAGTAAATGAATTGTAGTTTATGTTAGAAAACCCATGATAAATTCTAGTTTGTTGTTCACATAATCATTCTTTTAGGTCTTATAAGAACCTCTATTCATGTTTCTCACATGGTCACTTCTTGCATAATCTCTACAATCTATTTCTTTATGACCAAAATTATTGCAAGAAAAACAATAACCAAAAAAGAGATTTTGGTATCAGTTTGTGAAAGGTCTTGTTGGTGGAATAACTCTTTTGAAATATTTCTTGTGGGAAGAATTATATTTCTGTTGGTCATCGTTTTCTTTCTTATTGTTGCTTTCATTGTTAAAGGATCCTTTAAGAATATTATCATAAATTTAAGGTTTTTCTTCATTTTCCTTTTCTAATGACTTTGTGACCTTAGTGCTTGCATCTCCCTCGGGGGTCTTTTGTTTTTCGTCATAACCAAGACCCACCTTGATAAATGGTGACCTTTGGAAACTGAGAATATTATCTAATATTTCAATACTATTTCCAAACTTCAAACTTCTATTTAACTGATCAATTGTTTTCTCTAGTTCCTTTCTTAATAAAACAATTTCAACCTCTAACTTCTCACAATTTTCTTGCTTTTCTTTTAGCTGGATTCTCATCACTTCTTCTATCCTTTTTTCCTCTTCTAGTTGAGTCTTCAAGATGGTAATTGTCTTCTCTATTTCTTCAATATCATGATCCTTCTTTTCATTTTTTGCAGTTTCTCCTTCTACTTTATACTCTTTCCCTTTAGTCTGTTTATTTATTCTAAGGAACTAACGAGTTCTTCTTCAAGATTCACTTACTTTGAATATAGATTTTCTTTCCGATTATCTTCATTTTCTTCATCAACAGGTTTTGTTTCTATGGTTATGGAAATAGATTCTTCTTCATCATCAAAATCTTCCCTTTCTTTGTATTTTCCAGGTCCTCCTTTTAGCTTTCTTACAAATTGTGCTTCTTTTGTATCTGATTCACAACAAGAACAATTACTAGATCTCTCTTCATAAATGTTTTGTAGCTTGTCCCAAATTTGTTTAGCTAATGTACACTTCATTACCTTGAAATTCTCAAAATTTGATAGGCCACTCAAGATGACATCTATTGTTTTTTCATTGTTTTCACTTGATTCCTTCCCAACTTCATCTATATAACATGTTGTGATTGATTCCCAAATACAAAACCCAAGGAGTTAAAATACACATTCATTTTTATACTCCATGATAAATAGTTTTTTTCCTTTGAACAAAGGAGCTATGTTTGTAGGGAGACCCTTCTTACTAGCCATGTTTTCTTCCGAGATCTACCTTCCAGTGGTTAGACTGTTTATGAAGGAACCTACTCTGATACCAATTGTTGAACTTATGCTTATACTAAGAGGAGGGGGGGGGGTGAATCAATATAATATACTTTTTAATTTATTTAACCATTCATCAATCATTCATTAGTTGAGAGACAATAATCACATATAAACTCAAATCACAATGCACAAAGTTTAACATGGAAACCCAATTGAGAGAAAACCATAAAACTTATATTTTTAAATTCATGTAGGCACCAAACTATTCTTACAATATTTGTAGGCACCAACCTGCTGGAGACACCAAATCTGAGCACCAACTCAGCAACACCTTTAGGCACCAAGCTACTGTTACAATATTTACAGACACCAACCTGCTGGAGACACCAATCCCTTCACATGAGACCCAAATCAACAACACATGTAGGCACCAACCTAATGTTACAATATTTGCAAAAACCAACATGTTGGAGACACCAATCCCCTTAGCTAAGAACCAATTCAACAACACCTGTAGGCACCAACTTACTAGAGACATCAATCTCTTCAACTGAGCACCAACTCAACAAGATAGTATGTAGGCACCAACCTACTGGAGACACCAATCTCTTCAGTTGAGCACCAACTTAGTAAGACCTGTATAGACACCAATATAAGATATTCATGCACAAATTTCTTCTAAATTCACTTGCTTGCTTCATACATCATGCATTTCACAACATCATCATGCCCATAGCTTCAAACCCTAGTCATATTTATCCTTCATGAACTAGCGAGCCTCATAGCATCATTCTCATAATATAATTCTAGACTGCAGCATCATAAACTCAAAAGAATGCACTTTTCAACATCACAAACCTTCAGTCCTTCATAACACACTTTCAGAACAAGAAAACCCCTTAGACTTCTCTTGCACACCTTTAAATCCCAAAAGGATACCCTAGCTCCTTTAGTGCACCTCATATATCTTCTGTGCACCTTAGACATGATATTTTGCTTGGATACTCTACAAATGTGCACATCTATCCTTTATTTATAGTATTGATGTCCTCACTTTTAGCGCCGACCTGTAAATAATGGCTGGGTTGGCCTGGATTTTCCGGCTAGGTTGTCTGACAAAAAAATTCATATCTCCTCATTCCTAGGGAGTTATAGGGAATTCCATATACCATTAGAAAGGTATTGGAATAATATTTCCAACCATATAATCTATGCTCCCATTTGAGCTAGGTATCTAGGGTAAAAATTCCTTCAAATATAGGGTATCCAAACTGAGCATCAAAATTCAAAAACAATGTTTCCAACAATATCGAACTTGCAATCTTTACCTTGGACATTTGTAGTCTCCCCTTATCTTTGATATCAATGACAACAATGTTTCCAACAAGCTTTATGTCCTCATTATTTAGAGAAAATTGTTCCTTTGAGGAACACTCGAATGACAAAGAGTTCTTTATGAAAAGGAAAGCATCTAGATTTGGTGATGTGCATGCAACATGTATTTTATCTCCAGGTAACGAGTTGTTAATAAACTATAACTTTCGTAGACCACCAACTGATCGTCAACAATGCCTTGCATTTGATCTACCTTTAGACGCCCCCTTGGGGCGTAAGAAAAAAATGATTGAGTAATTGTATTTTTGGATTTTCAATGGAACTAATGTAAATGTATTTCTCAATTTGACATTTGTTTTATAAAGTGGTTGGTTTTATTATTGGGAAAAAAAATTCCATGCTTCTAATAAATGTTTGGTATAATGTTTTAACACACTAAATGCACTATGTTACTAATATTATCAATGTAATGTTCAATGTTTTTACAATCAATATTTTGATGACGAGTGACATGTTTACCATCTATTATTGCACCCCACTACAATGCCAAATCAAGAGAATGTTATTAAATGAGCACAACTCGAAGAGGAAGCATACCAAGCATGACTGAATCAACCACCTATTCAATTCCCACTACATCCTGAGTAACCAAATCAAAACCTATAAAATAACTCTAGTTCTTCACATGTTGGGGACAAAGGTGATGATATAGAGGTAACATAAATTAAAAAACAAGGGTAAGGAACATGGTCCTCTTTGTAAGATATTGAGGCACATGCCTATAATTCCAAGGATTCAAAGGCTTTTTCATTGCAAAAAATTAGTCGTGTTGCAGGGGTGGCATACCTCAGATAGAAGTGAGCTAGGAGTTATGTGAATCCCAACAGATTCAATACCCATGAAGCATATAGATGATACATGGATTGATAAATTCATGAATGAAGTACATAGCCTACGATTGAGCATAACCATAGATGGAGTTAACCCGTATTCCCTCCAAAACACCAACTATTCTATTTTTCCAGTGGTAGTGATCAATAACAATACCCCCCCATGGTTATCTATGAAGAATGAACAACTTATGCTAGCTCTTATAATGTTGGGTAGAAGATAAGTGAAGAGAATGGATGTTTACCTCCAACCATTCATCGCTATGAATTTAAGCAATTATGGAAAGGGATACATGTATATCGTGTATCAATATCCATCCCAATGGAGAGGTCTTTTACGTTGTATGACATATGTGCGTACACCACGCATGATTATATTTTTAAAAATTAATATAAAATTAATTTAATTTAATATTATTTTAACGCGAACAAATTAATTATTTTCTTCACTAACCAAATATAATAACTACATTTCTTTATGAGAAGATTCATAAAATTGCTAGTAGAGAAAAAAATATAAAGTCATTTAAATCAAATTGTGTGTGTGTGTGTGTGTGTAAGTTATTCACAATCATTATATTAATATAAGGGAATAATGTACAAAAACTGTGTTGTTAGTCTACCGCTTGGGAAACCAAACCATTAGCAATGCATCAATTTGTTTATCTTCATCAATATAAAAAGCCTATGTTTTTTAGGCTATATATAAAAAAATAGAAAACACTGTATAAGTCCGAGAAAAGTCTAATATTATATTGTTTATCATAAAGAAAACTAAAGGGAGGTGGGGTAGAAGCACCCATACCTCTGAAACTAAAGAATTGATAGGATAAACTAAAAACCATGATAGAATTAATCCATAGGAGGGTGATCCTCAACCAGAAAACCCCAGTTTGAGGATAATCGAGCTTTTTCAGGTCCATTCCAACCAACTTCTCTGCCAACAAATTAATCTTATGGTCCACCAACTTTATTTGCAACTGCATGTCATCCAACTGAAACATAATTTCGTGGTGAGCTTCATGCTAATCTAAAAGAACCTTTCCCATCAAGATCTCGAGATGCCAATAAATGTCAATGGTCTTAAAATACTAAGATTCCCTGGCCCACATGGTGCAAGGGCCAGTGATCCAAGAGTGAGTGTTGTGTAGATTTTTGAGGAACTATGAGGCTGCCCAACATGTATGTCTCACTTGTTGGGCTCTAAGTTTAGTCTCCAAAACTGTCCTTTGCTGTTGTCTTAGGACACCAAACAATCAAGTACTTTTATTCTCATAATTTGACGGTTAAGTGCTCTTTTGAGGTGCCCTTGCAAGTGTTTTCATAACTGGTGGTTAACACATGAAATATACTCAAAAGAAATAACACTCCTCTATATCTTTACAACTCTTACAATTAACCTAAAATCTAATCATACATGATATTTTGGACAAGATTATTTTTGATCAACACGACCTTGGATAAACCCCCCCTTGGGGAAAACCAGTTTAGTATGAAAGTATATATAAGTGACGTCTAAAGCATGAGATACAACAAGTAATCTAATACAATGGACCTGATACAATAACAACTCCTCTCGAGATGCTTTGGAGTTCCAAGAAGAGAAATGCGCCCAAGCTTAGTGCACCCTCTTGCCTTGTTGCTCTATCCACTGAAACAATGCGCCCTTGGCCCTCTGACCTCATATGAAGAAACCATTGCACACAAACAAGATGTTGTGTGCCATCTCCATGCTGAATCTGGCACATCTTCAATCCTCCAAGTGTATCTAGTGCATGTTAAGCAAACACCCTCCTCCTCAAGTGCGCCCTCCTCAAAGAAAGAACAATCATCACAAATAAATG
>SNQJ01S0019774.1:0-40220 GCA_010110895.2 Picea sitchensis
CAATAGTAAAACATCCTGTCATCAATCATGACGCATCATCATCAAGGTTAAGTGGTTCATCATCATAAAAATCCAGATCACTTGCGAGCAAGTGTCCTCAAAGAATAAGTTTTGTCAGTGCGCCAGAGCGGGATGTTACAATCCGTCAATTCAGAAACTCCTCTTGGCTATGTCCCATAAACAATTTGGAATGGACTCTGCCCCGTGCTTCTATTGATGGAATCATTATAAGCAAATTCCACCTATGGTAGAATATTGTCCCACTGACTGTGATGTTTGGTCACCAAACTTCTCAACAAGTCTCCCAAACTTATGTTAACAACTTCTGTCTGTCCATCCATCTGAGGATGATAAGCTGAACTGAACGACAAGTTCGATCCCATCTTTTTCCATAAGGTTCTCCAGAAGTGTCCCATGAACTTGGTGTCTCGATCCAAAACTATGCTCCTTGGTAAGCCGTGAAGTCGAATAACTTCTTTGAAAAACAGATTCGCAATGTGAGTTGCGTCACTGGTTTTCTGACATGGTATAAAATGTGCCATATTAGAAAATCTATCCACCACTACAAAGATCGAGTCAAACCCTCTTTTTGTTCTCAGTAGCCCCAATATGAAGTCCATGCTTACTGCATCCCACGGCCTCTCTGGTATGGGTAACGGTTGATATAAGCTTGAATTCTACCTCTTTCCTTTTGAATGCTGACAAATTCTACATCTGTCCATGAATCATTTGACATCTGCCCTCATTCCTAGCCAAAAATATGACTCATTTAGCTTTGAGAATGTCTTGTCATGACCGAAATGCCCGGCTAATCCTCCACTGTGTTTCTCCTTCAACAGATTCTCTCTCATGGAGCCCTTTGGAATACATAGTTGATTATCCTTTAACAGTAATCCTTCCTAGATTATGTATTCTGTCCATTGACTTCTGTCCCTGATAATTGGATTCTCAGCTGCTTCATACGCCTCCCTAAAATCTGGATCATCTGTGTACATTTCCTTGAGGTTATCAAAACCTAAAGTTTTGACTCTGAACTCCTGCAATAGCAAACAATTCCTGCTCAAAGCATCAACAACTTTGTTAGCAGCTCTAGAAATATGTTTAATTACAAATGTAAAATTTTGCATATACTCAACCCATTTAGCATGTCTTTGATTCAACTTCTCCCGTTGAGTCACAAATTGCAAAGAATGATTGTCACTGTATAAGACAAACTCCTTAGGAATCAAATAGTGTCTCCATTTCTTCAATGCCTGAATAATAGCATAGAACTCCTTGTCATACGTGGAGTATTTTATTTTGTCTTCATTCAACTTCTCACTGAAGTATGCTATCGGTCTGTCTTCTTGACTCAAGACTGCCCCTATTGCAAATCCACTTGCATCACATTTTACTTGAAATGTCTTTTTGAAATACGGTAACACCAAAATTGGTTGTTCTGTGATTTTCATTTTCAACAAATTGAATCTTTTCTCCGCCTCTTCTGTCTAGTGAAAAGACTTGTGTCTCTTCTTCACTGTGTCCATCATTGGTGCACTAATTCCACTAAAATTCCTGATGAATTTTCTTTAGAAACTGGCCAATTCGTGAAAACTTCGAACTTCAAAGATATTCTTCGGTGATGGCCAATTCTTAATCACTTCCACTTTATTTGGATCCATCCTCAACTTATCTGCAGAAATAACAAAGCACAAATAAACAATCTATGTCTTCATGAATGAGGATTTCTTCATGTTTATCAGCAACTTCTCTTGCTGTAGCCTCTACATCACTGTAGTCAAATGTTTCAAATGCTCTCCCTCTATTTTACTGAAAATCAGTATGTCATCAAGATACACAATGACAAAAATTTTGATGAAATCCTTCAGGACTTCATTCATCAATCTCATGAAAGTGCTCGGTGTGTTTGTTAATCCAAATGGCATAACAAGCCATTCATACAACCCTTCATTGGTTTTGAAGGTTGTCTTCCATTCATCACCTTCTCTCATATGAATTTGATGATATCCACTTTTCAAATCAATCTTTCAAAAAAAATTTGCTCCACTCAAGCAATCCATCAAATCGTTCATCCTTGGTAATGTAAATCTATATCTGATGGTAATCTTGTTAATTGGTCTTGAGTCTGTACACATCCTCCAGCCTCCATCTTTCTTTGGACTGAGTACTGTCGAAACAACACATGGACTCAAGCTTTCTCTAACTAAACCTTTGTCCATTAAATCCTGGACCTGTCTTTTGACCTCTTCATTCTCCTGCGGTGTCAATCTATACGCTACTTTGTTTGGTAAACTAGCTCCAGGTATGATATCAATGTGATGACTTATACTTCTAATAGGTGGCAACAAACAAGGTAGTTCATCCACTAATATGTCAAAAAATTCCTCTAGTAGATTTTGGATTTCCTCTGGTAGATCATCCACTCTTGTGCTGGTCAAAAAAAATTTAGGCTTCCTGACCATAATGAATTGTGGATCTTTCTTCTTCTTAACCTCCTTACGAAGTTCCTTCCTACTCATGAGAAGTACAGTGTTGTTTACTTTAGGTTTCACCTCTTTATCCTTAATCGACAACAACATGTGAGTTCTCCCATTCTTCTCTAGGGTGTATGTGTTCTTCCTCCCATCATGAATCACATTCCTATCATATTGTCATGGTCTACCCAGCAATAGATGAAAAACATCCATGGGAATGACATCACACAATATCTTATTGTTATATCCTCCTATCTTAAATTCAACTAAACATTGTTTAGTGACATTTACCTGATGTCCTTTTTGTAGCCATGAAACTCTGTATGGGCTTGGATGTTCAATAGTCTCCAGCTCCAGCTTTTCTACCATCTCTGTAGAAACGAGATTGTCTGTGCTACCACTGTCCACAATGACCTTGCATACCCTATCCTTGGTCTTGCAAGTAGTCCGAAAAAGACTGCTCCTTTGTACTGGATTCTCCGCCTCTTTTTCTGGCATTAAGAGAACCTTCCTCATCACCAGTGATATTCCTCCTTCAACATCCTCTACCTCAACATTCCACCTCTGTGTTTCAGCAATGTGAGTTTCACCACCTTCTTTCTTCTTATCTGAACATTCATAAGATTTTTGTCCATTCGTTTCGCATGTGAAGCATTTTATTACTCCACCTCTACCTCTTCCTCTTCCTCTAGTGCGAGGAAAAGTGTTGTTATCACTATACTATCCTCTCTATTCAGTATACTTCCCTCTCTGTGAGCTTCCACCTCTTTCTCTTTGAGGTTGAGGTTTCTTCCACTCTTCCTTAGGCTTCTAATTCCTTTCTTGGACAACTGTTTTGCCTCTGGGTTGACTTCTGCCTTGGCCTCTTTGACTTTTCTTTCAGCTCAACTTCTCTTTAGCTTTCAGAGCCATATAATAATAATATTCTACGGTTCGAATGATCATCATGCTCATCTCATCCTGAATGTCGTATCTCAGACCATTCATATACCTAGAAACCTTTTCATCATCACTTTCGCGATGACCTGCTCTAATGTTTAGATTATAGAACTCTTCAGTGTACTCCTTCACTGTCATCAGATTTTGTCTCAAATTATGCATTCTTCGAAACAAAGTGATTTGATAATCCTTGGGTATGAATTTCACCTTCATCTTCGCGACCATTCTATCCCAACTCCTAATTTTCTTCTTGCCTTTGCAGCATCTGTTAGCTTGTAGTTCATCTCACCACAATGTTGCATGTCCTTTCAATCTTGTGATAGCATGTTTGAGCTTCTTGTCTTCCTCAACATCTTCATAGTCAAAATGCATGTCCAGAGCTCTAATCCAGTCTAGAATCTCTTCAACATCCAGGTTTCCCTCATATACTAGAATGTCCATTTTTTCTCTAGCACCCATTCTTGCAACAGCCCTAATCAGGTGTTCATTTGCTGCATCTTCTACTGCAACTTCTTCCCCTTTATTTCCAGCTTCATATTCACTTTCAGATTCACTAACATCTCCAACATCGGCTGTGCACCTCTGTTTTATTTCCATGTCCATGACTCTAGCACGTAGGTTATGCATCTCTCTTTCCATGGCTGGATTTGGCACCTCCCTACCCCTTTCTCTTGACATTTCCCTCTCCTCTGGCGGATCGGGTGTTTGCCTATCTCTTCTTCTTGGCGGCATGGTGAATCTTTATTTTCCCTGCTACAGAAAGCAAAGAAATCTTTCTGGGCTCTAATACCACACTGACATAGACCTCCCAACCCTTTATCGGCCCTCAGGTCAAGGTCCACTATCAGATTGTTCTAATTCCTGCCCTTGAGTCAGATTGACTCCTCAATCCCTCTTCGGGGAATCCCATGCACATAAAATGGTGCTTCTCCACAAGTCCTTATGAATTGAGCCCACACGATCAAACACGAGGCATCGAATTCCAATCTCCCCCTGGGCAAACAATGTGGTCGTATTTCTTGCGATATCGAAACATTGGAGTTCATGACTTTGTGACTTCTCCTTCCAAGTCTCTCGACTCTTTGTCTTCCAGATTCATGATACCCGAAATGTCGATACGGGTATATCTCCTTCCCTTGTCAATACCCTCCACGCGTGACCACCGGCTAGGATTAACACTAGCGCCTCTCGCTATTTTCACTTTCACAAGTTTCAGCATCCAACCTTGGAACCTTCCCTTCATGAACCCCTGAGAAGTGATATTAACTTTCCCTCTCATGTTCTCGCTACTCGTGACTTCACAAGTCGAAGTTTGAAACCTCGTTCCCTTATCTCACGAATCCCCAAGATGCGAGAGGTCAACGGTGTGTTGACTCCTTTCACTAGTTGACACGTGTCCGCCTGTCTATCACTCGAGCCCACCTTATGGTTCTGCCATGTGTCTCTCGTGCTTAGCTTTGGCACTTTGCGACTTCGCTCCCCAAGTGATGCCTCCTTTGTATCCCGACACCCGAAGTGTCGAGATCTCGAACTCCTCATTACTCCCTATCGCAACTCATGACCTCGGGACTTTCAAGACAAAAACCTCAACTCTCCAACTACTGAAACCCAAAATGATGAATTCTGACACGTTCCCAGTGCTGGCCCACAACGAAACTTCCCGCCTTTTTGGAATTTTGAACTTCACGATTTCGTGAATCTTTTTGCAAGGATTTTGGTTCTCCAATGCGCGAAACCCCGAAATGAGATTACGTGAATGATCCAACGACCCCTGTTGGCTCGGATCCTACGACTCTTTTTTTCTTCCGAGCTTGCACTTGAAGAATGCTTGCCATAACTCCCCTGCTCCTCTGCAAGATCTGACAACCCTCGGGACTTCACGAATTCTCCATGGAGAATTCCAACTGTCCAATTCCTCCTTGAGGACTCCTGCGAAATGGAATAGGTATTCTTTCACAAAACTTGTCCACCTACAAAAAACGTCGTTGCACCTTCTTCCAACACTTCAAGGCACTAGCCTTCTTGAGATTCTCTTCAACAACTTTGAAGACTCTATCCCTCCCAAGCTTTCTCCACAACTCGTGTCTTCAAGAAGACTCTTGCACACACTCCCTGTGGCAACCTTTCAATACTTCCAAGTATTGAATTCTTAGACTTTGCACACTCTCTTTGCAACACCAGTCCTTCAAAAACTCCCTCAGGTTGCAAACTCTGAGACTCTACTCGTCCAGTGCACACTTTGCATGGCTCCTGTGCTTAACTTGCATTTCTACGAGAATGAGAACAATGTTATCCCTCCTAAGCTTTCAGAGATGAACTCTGACTTCTGTCAATGCACACCTTGTGGACAATTTCACTACACTCCTTGCAGGAAAAATCTTGCTCAGACAGAGAAACAATTGAAACTCATTCCTTACTCTCCTTTTCTTCAGACTTCAGACATTTAAATATGAAATCATACATTCCCGCATCAAAGAAAATTCATAACAGAGAGTAACAAGAATATATCAATAAGCATGTACAAACACAAAAAGCAATTGAACACCATGAGTCTGAACTAAACATCTTTGTATTAATCCAGAACTTCTGTACATGGGTTTTTTTTTTCTTTACATAGCTCTCTGCTTCTTCTCTTCTATGCTCTGTTCGATTGATCATGCTAATGTTACAATGATAGAAGATGAGGGTGTCTATAGTCGGTTTTCCCTCCGGCTCTTTAAAATTGTCTAATCCGCAATTAAAATCTACCTACTTACATTTACTACTCATAAATGCCTCTACCTACTACAGATGAGAGCGAATCGCTCATGATCTATTTACAATATCTAAGTGTGCTTCCTCTTAACTATTACATTAATGGTTAAAAATATTTCAAAAAAAATGTGCTCTGGTGCTTTCCAGCTATCTTCCATCCTTACGTTTGCTTGTTTCTTGCGACGTTTGTGATGCAGGAGCATCGCCCACGTCAAGCAAGCCACCGCGAAAGCGGGAGACAGCTGGACAAGCCAGCGTGATTTATTTTTGGATTGCACCTTAAAACTATTGCACAAAACATTAATGTGTTGATTTGATGAAGCACACTTTGTATATTGTAATGGATCTTGAGCGGATAGCTCACGTCCTTAGGTAGATGAGGCATTTAATAGATTTAATGTTGTTAGATAGGAATTTAATTTAGATTTGATAGCTTTAGAGTCCAAGAGGGAAAACGGGATATAGACACCCTCCTTTGTACATTGTAACATTAGCCTGAGCACTATCATAGAGAGCCTTCTGAAGAGAAGAGCCATAGAGAAGTGTATGGAGAACACGCATGTACATATATTGAATTAATAGAAAAGATTTGATTCAATTCCATGGCTGTGTTATTCTTTGTGTATTGTTGATATTATGCTCATGAATGCTTTCTTCTTTTCATACATTTTCTTTTATATGCTGTGTGTATGATTTCATGGTTGAAGTGAAGTCTGTGAGAACAAGGAGTTAGTTTCAATTGTTTCTCTATCTTGAACCAGGGAATTCCTGCAAGGAGTGCAGTTGAATCGTCCGCAAGGAGTGCGTTGACGGAAGGGTTCAGATAGAGGTAAATTTTGTTCTAAGATCTCAACAGTGCAGATTGGGTATCAGAGCCATGTAAGGCATGCACAGGCTAGATGAAGACTCAGAGTTGCAATTCTGAGCCAAGGGATTGAAAGACTTCTACTGTCGGTGTGCGCAGAGTCGAGAAGACTTCAACACTTAGTCGTTGTTGAAGTTTTTCTGCAAGGAGTGCGTGCAAGAATTCTTCCTGAGAGACTTGAAGTCATGAAGCTCAGAAGGGATAGGCCTTCAAAGTTTGTTGAAGGGCAGCAGAGAGAATTTGTGTAAGCAGGGTGAACGGAAGAGTTGCAGGTTGGCGAAGCCGTCTTGTGGAGAGACACTTCTTGTTCATGGATTTCCGCAAGGAGAAGAGTGGACAGTCAGTGTTATTCATGGAGGACAGTGAGGTTTGGGGAGTCATTGGACCTCTCAGAGTTGTAGGAAGTCTATAGTGCAGGAGCAGAAGAAGGTTCGAAGATCGGCAAAGGAGGAGCATCGATCGGGGTCACGAGGAGCGTTGATTCTACTCGTGGATCGACATATTGGGAGTTCGGGAGGTAAGACTCCAAATTTATGCAATGAAAGTCGCAAGGGTGCGAGGAGCGACATTCCGATATCCACGTAAGCAGTGTGGGCCACGAGTGACAGTGGAAGACAGGTGGCATAGGCTATCGGAGGTTCTGCATCTCGGGTATTGGGAGTTGACAGGGAGGATAGTTGGACTCGCGAGTAGCAAAGTCGCGAGGGAGCGAGGTCGGGAGATCAACATTTCGATGCATCGCGTATTGGCGGTTGGAACCTTAAGTTTTGGATGTCGCGAATCGCGAAGTCGTGAATAGAACGAAGTTCCAATAGAGGTGGAAGAAGGTCAGCATTGACAGGCATCTCGGGTCTCGGAGGTTCAAGAACCCAGAGATAGACTGTGAGCTTGCAAAGCCGCGAGTTCTGATTTTCTCGATAAGTGAGCAAAGGGAAAATTATGAAAAAGAGCTGTGGGTGCAGATCTTCGATAGGGAGATAGAAGAACCGAGAAGTTCTTCGGGCCGTGGAGAAGAGAATGTCCTGAGGAGGCGAACGTGCTCCGAGGAGTGCAGTTGCTATCAAGTGGTATCAGAGTGGGATTTCTTTGCTTTCTATAGCAGAGAAGAAAGAGATTTTCACCATGCCACCCAGGAGAGAAAGGCAGTCACCTGATCCCAAAGATAGGGAGGTGAGAAGAAGAGGTAGGCTGGTAGGAAATCCAGAAATGGAGCGACAGATGAGGGATCTTCGAGCAAGGCTCGAGGAGATGGAGACAGCACAAAGACGCGGAATCGGTGCAGGGGATCTTAGTGATTCTGAAGTCGAAGAGGAAGCTAGACATGAAGAAGAGGTCACAGTAGAAGATGCATCAACCGAGCGATTGATCAAAGGCATTGCCAGGATGGGTGAGAAGGCGAAGATGGACATGCCAGTCTATGAGGGAAATCTGGATGCAGAAGAGCTATTAGATTGGATTAGAGCTCTTGACACATACTTTGATTATGAAGATGTGGAAGAAGATAAGAAAGTCAAGCATGCAGTTACGCGCTTGAAGGGACATGCAGCATTGTGGTGGGATGAGCTACAAGCTGATGGACGCTGCAAAGGTAAGCAAAAGATCAAAAGCTCGGATCGAATGATCACGAAGATGAAAGCGAAGTTCATCCCAAGAGACTACCAAATTTCACTATTCAGGCGAATGCAGAAGCTGATGACAGTCAGGGAATATACTGAAGAATTCTATCGGCTAAACATCAGAGCAGGTCATCGGGAGAGCGATGATGAGAAAGTTGCGAGATATCTGAATGGTCTGAGATACGACATTCAGGATGAACTAAGCATGCTAACCATCTGAACGGTGGAAGATGCTTACCAATTGGCTCTGAAAGCCGAAGAGAAGCTGAACCGAAAGAAAGGACAATGAGGGAGAGGCAGAAGCCAACCAAGAGGAAAAGCAGTTGCCCAGGAGAAATTCCAGAAGCCCAAGGAGGAATGGAAGAAACCTCAGGGTAAGGTTGAGAGAGGTGGAACCTCACATAGGCAGCCATATGTTGAATAGAAAAGACAGCAAATTGATCAGCAAGGTGATTATGCTGATGCAAATGCTCTTCCGCGTACTAGAGGTCGAGGTAGAGGAAGAGGGGGAGTGATCACATGGTTCACATGTGGGAAGAATGGGCACAAGTCATATGAGTGTCCAGAGAAAAAGAAGGATATAGGGGAAACTCACATTGCAGAAGCGCAGAGGCGTGATGCTGAGACCGAAGACGCAGAAGGCAGAAGATCGTTTGGGATGCATAAAGTCCTTTTGACACCTAAGAAGGAGGTGGAAAGCTCAGTGAAAAGGACCAGACTGTTCAAAACAACTTGCACAACCAAGGACAGGAAATGCAAGGTTATTGTGGATAGTGGATGCACTGACAATCTCGTCTCAACCGAGATGGTGGAGAAATTAGAATTGGAGACGACTGATCATCCCAGACCATATAAAGTTTCATGGCTATAGAGGGGACATCAGGTAAGTGTCACCAAACAATGCTTGGTTGAGTTCAAAATAGGGGGATATAATGATAAAATCTTATGTGATGTTATTCCCATGGACGTATGTCATCTATTGTTGGGTAGACCATGGAAATATGACAGAAATGTGATTCATGATGGGAGAATGAACACATATACTCTGGAGAAGAATGGGAGAACCCATATGTTGCTTCCAATAAAGGATAAGGAGGTGAATCTAGAAGTAAACAACACAATACTTCTCATATGTGGGAAGGAACTTCTTTCAGAAATGGAGAAGAAAGAAGATCCACAATTCTTTTTGGTCAGAAAAATGAGGATTGTTCTGACTAGCACAAGAGTGGATGATTTGCCAGACGAAGTTCAGGAACTGCTGGAAGAGTTCGCTGACATCATAGTGGATGAATTACCTCATTCATTGCCACCGATGAGAAGTGTGAGTCATCACATAGACCTCATACTAGGAGCTAGTTTGCCGAATAAAGCTACGTACAGGTTGACGCCGTAAGAGAATGAAGAGGTCAAGAGGAAAGTCCAAGATTTGATGGACAAAGGATTGGTCAGGGAGAGCTTGAGTCCATGTGCTATTCCAACAGTGCTCAGTCTGAAGAAAGACGGAGGCTGGAGGATGTGCACCGATTCAAGAGCAATCAACAAAATTACCATCAGGTACAGATTTCCACCGCCGAGAATGCACGATCTGATGGATTTCCTGAGTGGGGAAAATTATTTTTCAAAAATAGACTTGAAAAGCGGATATCACCAGATTCGCATGAGGGAAAGCGATGAGTGGAAAACAACCTTCAAAACAAACGAAGGACTATATGAATGGCTAGTCATGCCGTTTGGTTTGACAAATGCACCTAGCACGTTCATGAGGCTGATGAAAGAAATACTGAAGGAGTTCATCGAGAAATTTGTAGTTGTATATCTGGATGATATACTGATTTTCAGCAAGACGAAGGCTGAACATTTGAGGCATTTGGCCATTGTAATGAGAAATCTATAGCAGGAGAAGCTGTTGATGAACATGAAGAAGTCCTCATTCATGAAGACACAACTCATCTATTTGGGTTTTGTTATTTTGGCTAATGAGTTGAGGATGGATTCGGAGAAGGTGGATGTGATCAAGAATTGGCCATCACCAAGAAATGTTTTCGAGGTGAGGAGTTTCCATGGTTTGGCTAGTTTCTACAGAAAGTTCATGAGGAATTTCAGTGGAATTAGCGCAGCAATGATGGACACAGTGAAAAAGTGGCATAAGACTTTTCATTGGACAGCCGAGGCTAAGAAGAGCTTCAATCTGTTGAAGCGAAAGATCACAAAGCAACCAATGTTAGTGTTGCCAGATTTTCGGAAGGCATTTCAAGTGAAATGTGATGCAAGTGGATATGCTATAGGAGCGGTCTTGAGCCAGGAGGACAGGCCAGTTGCATACTTCAGCGAGAAGCTAGATGAGGCGAAGCTAAAATACTCCACGTATGATAAAGAATTTTACGCTATCATACAGGCGTTGAAGAAGTGGAGGCATTACTTGATCCCAAAGGAATTTGTGTTGTACAGTGATAATCATGCATTGCAGTTTGTGACTCAACAGGAGAAGTTGAATCAGAAGCATGCAAAATGGGTAGAGTATATGCAGAATTTCACGTTTGTGATAAAACACATTTTGGGTACTGCTAACAAAGTGGCTGATGCTTTGAGCAGGAAATGCTTGTTGCTGCAGGAGTTTCGAGTCAAAACCTTGGGTTTTGAAAATCTCAGGGACATGTACGTAGAAGATGCAGATTTTGGAGAAGTGTATGAAGCAGCTGAGAATCCAGTTCTCAGAGATCGGAGTCCTTGGATAGATTGTCTGATCCAGGAAGGATTGTTTTTCAGAGGCAATCAACTGTGTATTCTGAAATGCTCCATGAGGGAGAACCTGTTGAAGGAAAAGCACAGTGGAGGTTTGGCTGGACATTTTGGCCATGACAAGACATCCGCGAAGCTGAATGAATCATATTTTTGGCCAAGGATGCGTGCAAATGTCAAGAGGTTTGTTAACAGATGTTGGATTTGTCAGCATTTGAAAGGGAGAAAGCAGAATGCAGGTTTTTATTAGCCATTACCCATACCGGAGAGGCCATGGGAGGCAATCAACATGGATTTTGTATTGGGATTGTCGAGGACATAAAGAGGTGTTGATTCCATCTTTGTGGTAGTGGACAGGTTTCTGAAGATGGCACATTTCATTCCATGCCAGAAGACCAGCAATGCGACTCACATTGCAAATCTGTTTTTCAAAGAGATCGTTAGACTTCATGGATTGCCGAAAAGCATAGTTTCGGACAGGGATACTAAATTCATTGGAAATTTCTGGAGGACACTCTGGAATAAGATGGGGACTAACTTGGATTTTAGTTCATCTTATCATCCTCAGATGGATGGACAGACAGAGGTGGTCAATAGAAGTCTAGGAGACTTGCTGAGGAGCTTGGTGATGGAGCACCATAGCAGCTGGGACAACATATTGCCACAGGCAGAATTTTCATACAATGATTCACTGAATCGAAGTACAGGCAAGAGTCCATTTCAAGTTGTATATGGGATGTAGCCGAGAGGAGTTTCTGAATTACAAGATTCAGAACAGACTGCGACTAGTAGTGCTAGTGCAGAAGAATTCGCTGAGGCGATGCAGGAACTTCACGGCAGAGTGAAGCAGCGACTGATTGATTCAAATCAGGAGTATAAGCGTAGAGTGGATCAGCATCGGAGACAACTTCAATTCGAATTTGGTGATCTATTTCTGGTGCATCTGAGGAAAGAAAGGTTTCCAAGGGGAACATACAATAAACTCAAGATGAAGAAAATCAGGCCATGCAGAGTCCTGAAAAAATTCGGAGAAAACGCATATGAGATTGAGTTGTCGGATGGCATCGAGATATCTCCGATATTCAATATTGTAGACTTATATCCATATAGAACTTGAGAGGCAGAGACTAGAAATGAGGAACCAATGATCCAGTGGGTGAATCAGATGCCAGTAGAAGAAAATCCACATATGGAATACATACTGGACAAGCGAGTGGGTAAGAAGACCAGAATAAAAGAATACTTCGAGTATCTGGTCAAATGGAAGAATCACCCAGTGGAGGATGCCAACTGGGAGACCGAAGAGATGATATAAAAGCATGGACAGACCGTGCAGGAGCTCATGGATAGGAGCCCATGAATTTTTTCAAGCAAGGGAGTATGATGCAGGAGCATCACCCACGTCAAGCGAGCCAGCGCGAAAGCGGGAGACAACTGGACAAGCCAGCGCGATTTCTTTTTGGATTGCACCTTAAAACTGTTGTGCAAAACATTAATGTGTTGATTTGATGAAGCGCACTTTGTATATTGTAATGGATCTTGAGCGGATAGCTCACGTCCTTAGGTAGATGAGGCATTTAATAGATTTAATGTTGTTAGATAGGAATTCAATTTAGATTTGATAGCTTTAGAGTCCAAGAGGGAAAATGGGATATAGACACCCTCCTTTGTACATTGTAACATTAGCCTGAGCACTATCATAGAGAGCCTTCTGAAGAGAAGAGCCGCAGAGAAGTGTATGAAGAACACGCATGTACAGATATTGAATTAATAGAAAAGCTTTGATTCAATTCCATGGTTGTGTTATTCTCTGTGTATTGTTGATATTATGCTCGTGGATGCTTTCTTCTTGTCATACATTTTCTTTTATGTGCTGTGTGTATGATTTCATGGTTGAAGTGAAGTCTGTGAGAACAAGGAGTTAGTTTCAATTGTTTCTCTATCTTGAACCAGGGAATTCCTGCAAGGAGTGCAGTTGAATCATCTGCAAGGAGTGCATTGACGGAAGGGTTCAGATAGAGGTAACTTTTGTTCTAAGATCTCAGTAGTGCAGATCGGGTATCAGAGCCATGCAAGGCGTGCGCAGGATAGACGAAGACTCAGATTTGTGATTCTAAGCCAAGGGATTGAAAGACTTCTGCTGCAGGTGTACACAGAGTTGAGAAGACTTCAACACTTAGTCATTGTTTAAGTTTTGCCGCAAGGAGTGCGTGCAAGAATTCTTCCTGAGAGACTTGAAGTCGTGAAGCTTA
Organism: Picea sitchensis; assembly: GCA_010110895.2. Taxonomy (NCBI): domain Eukaryota; kingdom Viridiplantae; phylum Streptophyta; class Pinopsida; order Pinales; family Pinaceae; genus Picea; species Picea sitchensis. Next base: position 13,640 of record SNQJ01S0019774.1, read on the forward strand.
GAAGGGATAGGCCTTCAAAGTTTGTTGAAGGGCAGCAGAGAGAAGTTGCGTAAGCAAGGTGAATGAAAGAGTCGCAGGTTGGCGAAGCCGTCTTGTGGAGAGACACTTCTTGTTCATGGATTTCCATAAGGAGAAGAGTGGACAGTTAGCATTCTTCGTGGAGGAAAGCGAGGTTCGGGGAGTCGTTGGACCTCTCAGAGTTGTAGGAATTCTACAGTGCAGGAGCGGAAGAAGGTTCGAAGCTCGGGAAAGCAGAAGCATCGATCGGGGTCATGAGGAGTGTTGATTCTACTCGTGGATCGACATATCGGGAGTTCAGGAGGTAAGACTCCAAATTTATGCAACGGAAGTCGCAAGGGTGTGAGGTGTGACATTCCGACATCCACGTAAGCAGTGTGGGCCACGGGTGACAGTGGAAGATAGGTGGTGTAGGCTATCGAAGGTTCGACATCTCGGGTATCGGGAGTCGACAGGGAGGATAGTTGGACTCGTGAGTAGCGAAGTCGCGAGGGAGCGAGGTCGCGAGATCGGCATTTCGACGCGTCGCGTATCGACGGTTGGAACCTTAAGTGTTGGACGTCACGAATCGCGAAGTCGCAAATAGAATGAAGTTCTGATAGAGGCGGAAGAAGGTCAGCGTTGACTGGCATCTCAGGTATCGAAGATTTGAGAACCCAGAGATAGACTGTGAGCTCACAGAGCCACGAGTTCCAATTTTCCCGATAAGTGAGCAAAGGGAAAATCACGCAAAAGAGATGTGGGTGCAGGTCTTTGATAGGGAGATAGAAGAACCGAGAAGTTCTTCGGGCCGTGGAGAAGAGAAGGTCCTGAGGAGGCGAACGTGGTCCGAGGAGTGCAGTTGCTATCAGTTTGTGATGCTCCTGCATCACTACGCATTTATTCACCTTCATCAAGAGTCCAAGTAGGATTGTCTATAGGCTTACCTGGTTTAGAAGTTCCCTTTTTGGGTGGCATGTTGGCCAAGTATCACTTTTGAACCTTGATTTTGAGGTGGTTCTGCTAGACAATCTTTCTTCTATTGTATCTCTCAAGTTTCGGCCCTTCTAGGTATTAAAATTTCTTTTATGTAGTTCTCTGACATTTCTTCTCTGTAATTCCACAGGTATGATCAAAATTGGATGTGCCAAGTGGAATTTACGGTAACTTCCCCACAACTTGCCAATTTTTTTCCTTTCCAAGAGATCTCACTTGTATAGCGTTCCCTACACAAAATAATTGATATAAATTCTAAAATGCACACCAAAAATACTATAGACTGTCCAAAATTCAATGAAACTAGTCCCACTCAATTTGGATACTCTAGGAAGAAGTTATGATTGTTTTACCTGGAACACCTTCTTGAGACTAGTCAATAGGACTAGTCAGATACCCTATCGTACACAGGGTGTATATACAAATTTAAGATGAACTTACTAATTTATGTAAATATCCTCCAGAGTTCAGGGTCTGAAACGTTATAGAAACTGTTTTATAGAGAAAATTCCGCAATGACTCAGTTCAGGATGATTCCAGAACCCTATATTGTACAGGTTGTATCTCTAAAAGTATAAGGCCTCAGGAGCTTAATTTAGAACCCAACGTACCTTGATCCATCTCTTAAATCTCCTCCAAGCCATTCCTTTGGAAACGTTGTAGAAAAAAAGTTATAGTGAAAATTTCAAGGTGTCTCAGATGTACCAGTGAAACCCCAAGACCCTGAGCTCTAATACCATATGTTAAGAACCACATATCGATATAGCATAGAAAAACCTCAGAAAAAGTTCTCAATGCCTTGAAAAAGAGACAATTTTATATAATAATTCTCTTCGAGGGGGCAACCTCGTTTTACCCCACTTAAATGTTCAAGTACAAGATGATTCAAAATGAAAATGTCTCCTTGGTATATATAGAAGACTAGCAGGTATAATTACAACTAATGGCCTAAAGACGACATAAATAAAATAACATTACTAATATAATATGCCCCAATTAATGGGTAATGAGCCAATATTAGGACTTAACAGGAGTGTAAGAGAAAAGAAGGAATTTTTCTTACATTATAGTGAAGATATATCACTGGTTGGGCGAAGAGATTTCTCCCAAGTGTTGATCAAAGGGTTGGATAAAAAAGGACCATGATTCAAGATCTTGGATAGTTGGAGACAAAATTCCATATACAGGTCATATAGGTCAAGGAGGAGCGAGAGCAGAGGTAGTCGTAGGTGGGTTTCAGAGGAAAAAATCCATAGGAAAGAGGTGCACTGTACACAAGTGTCTGTATGGGATTTCCATACACATACACAATTCACAGTGTACATAGTTGCATATATACATGATTCAAAAGAAGGAGAATCACGTATGTCTTGGGAAAAGCATTGGTACAAGGTTGTACAACAACCTAGGAGTTGTTAGGTTTGTTTGCAGTTTATATTTCTCTGAGTGGTCCATTTTCCCTATTATGGGAGCCCTCATTTGACCTTAATAAAATCATCATTGGACTGGTTTTCCCTCTGGGGTTTTTCCAGGTGTATTTTACCCAAAAATATTAGTGTTTATGTGTTCTTGATTTGGTTTCCAAGTTTATTCTTTAGTTGCATGTTTAGTTGATTACTCAGTGGTGATATTAGTAGATAAAGTGATTGTATTTTGAGCTAATTTTCAGGTGTTGGGTAGAGGATGAATATCAACATGGTATTAGAGCATACCAAGGTTTGAGTCTGTAGGAAATTAACCATGCTATTAGAGCATACCAAGGTTTGAAGTGGTAAAATTCAACAGAGAGAGACAAGAAAGTGTTCTAACTAGAGATTGGTAAAATAGTCTCAACCCCAATTTGAAGCTAGTTTTCCCATTTGGGTTTCTAGGGTAAAAATATATCTATGCAAATTGTGGTTGACTTCATTTTTGTGAAAATTTTGAGTGAGATATTATTGATGCTCTTACCTATGTTTAATGTGATACTCTTGTTTTTGTTAATGGGTTAACATGATGAGTTTAAGATTTCATTTGATATCTCAAAAGTAATTTTTTTTTTTACTTATATGGTATGGATGCCAATAGATCCACAATTCCCACCATCCAACTCCTTCCAACTTTGAGATCTATTGCTAATAAAAAAAATCTATTGCAAATTATTAGCTAAGTTTCCATTCTTAGCGCTAAATTTTAGCAATTTATATTTGTTGGTTCAACTATCCTACTCCATGTGAATTTTTTAATTTCCTTAGAGCCACACACTCTGTGTGTGTGAGTGATTTCTCATTGTTGGGTGAATTTATTATTTCTTGAACTATAATTTCATGCATGGGGTGAATTGGTTCCTCCCTATCTCTTTTTATCTCACTTGTTTTATGTAGCTTGGTGATCCAGGTGGATATTGGTGGCCACCCACCTTTCCCAACTAACTCACATATATATTTCATCTTGTCATTTTCAGTTTTCATTTTTGAAGTTTTTTTCTAGTTTTTCAGGTCCTGAAGTTCCGGGGCCGTTTTGAGGCCCTAAACAATGTTTTTTTGGGCCTGCCACAGTCATAAATTAGATAGAGTCATAGTGTGATGAAATAATATGTGTTCCTCGGATAGGCCTTTCCAACGGGATGTTGTGCACCTAAAACGAATATCATATGAAAAAGTTATGACCTCAGGAAGTTGATGTAGAAACTTACCCGAATGGGGCCCACATGAATTTTGGCGCTTCATCTCCTAGGGTTAGGTTTTTGGATGTCTAGGGTTTTAGAATTCATTTTTTATGTAAAAAAGAACTTTGGAGCATCATTGTAATCATATTCTTGCGAATGAGTGCAACCGTCATATTCTTCTTAGAGATAAGCCACCACCATTCTAGTAAGCTTATTTCAGTCTGCATTTTACAGTTTCAACATATTTCTTTATTGAATAGAAGCCTAGTTTTACTATATCTATATTATTTTTCATTGTATCTCTATTTTAATAATATAAATTGATATTCTTTTGATTTGCTAATAAAATATGGATTAATTGTATCAGAGCACTCTGCTCCTTATCGTTCATAATGCATGTCCCTGACGAGGTCAGGGTACAAAAAGTTGGGTCTCGAGCTTGTTTCTATTGAGGAAAAGATCTCTCACAAACCCACGTGACCTTCCATGGTGGAAGAAAATAAAGACGACGGGACAATATATCCTTTCAAACTTTTTCTCGAGGAATCCCTTGCGCAATAGAGGAATGATATGATGGATAGTTTTGTGCAAATCCTTCGATGACTACCAACATGTGACACATCTTCCTCGAGCGGAGGAGTTTCCCCCTTCAAGTTACATATCAAATTTTATATTCCTATATTTGAAGGTCAGATAGACACATATGTTTTAGACAAATGGTTGAATCTGATAGAAAGGTACTTTTTTGTCCATAACTTTTCCAATAGAGAAAATATTACATCTGTGATCCTCAAAGTAGTCCCCGATGTCAAATATTGGTGGTAAACTTTCTGTGAGAAAAATGTAATAGAGTAACCCTCATTATTTACAGTCACACTCACCTGGGAGTCCTTAAAAGATAAGATTAAGGAATAATACTATGTTGGCATTATTTATTGTGTGTTATCATTGATGGCAACATGAGGCAAAACATGTATAGTAATCAGAGAAAGGGAAGATCACCTTGGGGCATAGGAATATCACCCTGTAGCAGAAGAAATTCATGATCATTGTTGATCACGATAGGATCAACAATGATCCATATTTTTAAATCTCGGGAGAGGTAGCATGCAGAGAATCCATGTACAAAAGAAATGATGATGCACAAGGAATTTTAGAATCAAGAGGTTTAGCAACTGAAGATCAGTGCATAAAATGCACAAAGAATTAATCAAAAGCTCAGAAGGAAAAGTGAATTGCATAAATGTGATCGGGATTGAAATCCCCATAGTAAAACTCCAAAAGAATTGAGGAAGAATCTTTTCCATAGATGTATATTTCAGAACAAACCAGGACTGTCAGATCTGGGAGTTACAGAGGAAGAAATTTAGATAAACATATGATTAAATCATGACCGTCGAATCTCAGTAAGGACAGATCAACGACGAAGAACCATTTCAGGATGCAAGGGTTGGAGTTAACGATCGTGCAAGTTTCAGTTCTGAAATAGACACCAACTGTCTATCATCACCTTCCCATAGATCTACGGTTGACATCAATTCCACTACTCTAGAAATTTGGAGCCCCAGAGTCACAAACAACCGAAATCATGTTGAGATTTTCACATCAAATATGGATCGTTAAATGAAGACAAGTTACTCGAATTTTAGTTGGGGAATCTCACTTTGAGAGAATTTATAATTGGGAACGAATAACCCAAAGTCCCGAAGGATGAAATGAATCTATACCATTGATCTAGAAATGATCACATAGGTTGGATCAAGAACTCATGAGATTGTGAAATAACAAAAATACTGACAACCGTTGGATCATGTTAGGATTTTCACGTCAAACATGGACCGTTAGATGATGTCAAGTTGATCAAGTTTTATTCATGGAATCTCATTTTGAGAGAATTGAGAATTGGGAATGAATAACCCAAAGTCCTGAAGATTGAAATGAATCTAGACCATTGATCTAGAACTGATCACAACTGCTAGATCCAGGAGGAGAACATGTGCCGCGTCAGGAGATCCACGTCAGCAAGGACATGTGGTGCAATCATATGGTGACAAGTTTCTAGGTCCAGTTGGAATTTTAGGTACACGTAATTAACAAATCTAATTGACACGTGGAAACCACTCGGCCAATGCCAAGTCAACAGTGACGTCAAAATGTTATGTCACTCCATGAGCTTGTCCTTCGGGGGAAACCAAAAACTAGCTGAAGCTCCGAAGGCCGAAGTCTATGATAATCGTTGATCTAAAATCCTCCAGATTCTCACATGACCGTTAGATAAAAACATGACGTAATCACTCCCATGTGTTGAGCACTCAACACACCCTAAAAACGTTGTTGCCAAATTTTACTTTTTTGGGTACCACTTAATCTTCTGCACTATTTGATTCGATTTCATTTTTGAAAATGTTTTGTCTTTGCTTGTTTTCATGACTCTCATCACCTCTTCAGGTTTTCTTGAACTTATGAAACCTTATGACTAAAAATACCTTAAACACTTGAATAAATAATCGGCAGCCAAACACTTGACCGAATGTGATTAGGGTCGACATCAGAAGGAATTCAAGGAAGGAAAAAGAACCACTTGAAAAACCTCAGTCATCGAGTATCGATATCCATTGGAATAAGCGAAAGGAAGTTTTAGTTTGTGCATAAATATATCATTGATATCTGATTCCTCTTCGGCATCGGTAAAAAACAGGAGGGGACAGGCTTTAATGAAGAGTGGAAAGATATCTCCGATAGTCGATGTCCGAAACGCTTTATCGGAAACGGGGAAAACCTATAAGGGTCGCAACAAAAATTATGACTGCGATAAAATTTATTCCCGATCACCTACCCCAATGTGTTTTCGGCATAATTTTTCAAGGGAGTCGATCTGAAAAGCACTTTTTATAGGTTTATCTCCAACCGTCGATCCTATTCTTTTTAGCATCGACAAGCTAAGTTTTCTCTAGAATGAATAACTTAAGGAAAATCCTGAATCTGATTAATACAAGTGAATTAATTCATCGGTATTCAACACCATATGTCTTTACCAGGTAAGAGGGTCATAAGGTCTAGTGCTATCCCAAGTTAACCTTGGCTCCCTAGGTCTGAGTCACACCTCTGAGTAAGCATTGTCAGGTCAGCAATGTGTGGTAAAATCGATCGGCATTAGAACATTTTTTACAGGAGGTTATCAATGAAAATGTCCATAGCACACCCCCAATCCCCGATCCACCCACTGAGAGAGGGACACGATGGGACGTTTTAGCATTAGATTCGATCATATTTTAATCATTTAAAAATATAATTAATACCCGATCTCGCATTAGTTGCTACCTCGTGCACCAATCTAAACCGCCATTTAAAATCACCGATATACCACATCACCACCCACGCCTCCACCGTTAACCCACAATGAATTTAATTTCTAGAGATTTGGTGGTAGATTGGTTAAAATTTCACTCATAACCCGCATTGAATGGTTGATGCGACATAGTAAGATTTTCTCGATTTAAATTCTCTTGATTCATTGTAAACGAAATCATTTTGTGCATAAGATAATTCTGGAGCATCCTAAGGAGTAAGATGAGAGACTCAAAGGTTGTATCAATCCCACGATTGTCAAAATAACCAGGTTATAACAAGCTTCAGAGGTATGTATCGGAGTTTGTAAATTCGTTGGATGTAATGTTTGTATGTGATTTTCTTGGTTTTTATACAATCCCTCAGATTCTATTTAAGTTGTAGGAATGATGTTGTCGAGAAATCCAACCACCATACGCTCTCCAAGAGAACCAAAGATGAAAGAACTAGAGATGGGCGAAGATTCTTCTACGGGAACCATGAGGCAATTGGAATACGTCCCTAGGCCGGAGCCTATCATCAAGACAACAACAACGAAGGTTTTGATTTAGCCCCTGGCCTTTGGCGATACAAAGGCAAGCATAGGGTTGAATATGGTGCTCCCACATTTGGGGGAACTCTTTAATAAGATTAGCTGAGAAGTGTACCCATAATATGTCCCATAAAGTGATCCATATGTAAGGGCACTCGACGACCAGGTGTTCCCAAACATCTGATGGTCGTATCTACATATGGTGACAAGAAGAACCCCCATTTTTCCCTGCATAGAAATCCTGAAATGGCTCATCGACCACACAGACACACATAAGTATTTAATAAATGATGACAATGGTGAGTGTGTTGGAGTTTTCCTCCTAGAAGAAGTTTAGAAGTATTACAAAATCAGAGACCCATAGGATTGGCTAAACACATACTTCACCGTGAAGTTCTACGAACACCACGACACCAGTCGGGTGATGGACTCATGGTGGAGGGAGGATAATAATTTTACCAACCGGAGCACTGGTTGGTATGGGACAACTAACTTAAGGGGCCATACGTCTATCTAATGTCTTTCATCTGCTGATTGTACAAAGAGAAAGATTTCTCCAAGTTTTCATAGGCATGGATGACTTTGGCATACATGGTTGCGATCATTAGGTGCAGCTTCAACTAGGGAGAAATAATCTCAAAGCAACTGAGAAATTGTGTGTAGCAGGCCTAGGGGCCAAACGAAGTGGAAGCACCAATGTTTTATATGGCTTCATACCTGCTCGATGTCATGTGCGATAGAAACGTCTTCTTCATCATGAATATGAGCTGGCATGTTGCAGAATTCCCAGTCCACACTACTTCAGCGTGCTATGGGAAAAAAATTATAAGAAATCCTACTCCCTCATCGGTGATGAATTCATCGCCTGAATTTATTTTATTATTTTTAAGAAGGAATTCCCAAGACTATCAGAGGCAACCAAAAAGTTGATATCCAAGGTAGGCCATTGTTATTTGGACAAGTGCACCACCTACATCAGGGTGTTTGGGGCCACTGGAGCACCACATCTCCTACCATATCATGTCCCAGACTGGCTTGTAGTAGGATAAATATGTTATCAAACCATCTTGCAGTGGTACAACACCACCCCGGTTAAGGACAAGAAGCGATATTTCATACCCTATGGTTTCCATGTAGGGTTCTACTTGGTAAAGGACATCATCAAGAAAAAAATGAAGGGATGAGCCAACTCAAATTTAGATTCCCGATGGGTAGATTCCACAAGCACGATCCAAAGGGATTGGTCCTACAACATGCTTCACAGGTGTCGTCCCACTAGACGTCTGCTCACGACAAGTTCAAAGACTAACTATTTACAGAGAACACCCAGGATTGGGATGAGGTGGTGTAGAGGATGGTCAACTTGAAAATGACCAGGTTCAAGGCAATGAGCATGGATGAACAAGTGTCAACTATAGAGCAGTTAGATCGAGAGGCCCTCAGAGCTAGGGAACAAATAAGAGCGACAGAGGCCACAAAGGTGCAGAACAAGAGACTGACTATGACACCGGATGCACAGGAAAGGGGATTGATCCTAATGGAATAGGCATAATGAGTAATTGATCAGTTGTGGAATGAAACGGACCTCGTGAAAATGACAAGGGTCCCCGCCAACAACCCATTTGATATATGGGTAGGTCCAAGTGACCCAGAGCTAATACAAATTGAAGAAATCATTGGGTTAGATAACCATGAAGTTACAATGCCATAGGCTAGATCACTAGGGGATGTTCCAACTCAACCAGAGATAACAAGGAAATCAGGGAGAGTAAGTGCACCAAACCCCCTCCATGAATTAATAACCATCTATGAGGATGAGGAGAGTTTGGATGTTTCCTTGGTGACTCTGGTATAGATCACAGAGAAAAATGAACTTGAAAAGGCATCTTCCCCAGCTCCCGATGCTCAAATTAAAGGCTTTCCACATAATGAATATAAGGTTGAAAGTGTCTTAGACACTAAGCGACGCGGTGTACCAGAGACCCAAGTGGATAGCCCAAAGGATGATCTAGGGTTGGACGAACAAGAAGAAGAAGTTCCACAGAAGGAAATCGACATATCAACAACTGATTATCATGTAAGTACCAAGACTTCCCCTGATGTGTCAATTTAAGATGGTAATTTACCTCCCGATGAGAAACAACCAAAGGTTGGACCTTCAGAACACACGAAAGAGGTTCAAGAACCCAGTCTTGAATAGATATACACCATCGGGAGACTAGGAAATATGCTTACCTGGGGAGATCAACAAATCCTTGAACCCATGGATGAGGTTGTTGATATACAATCCATATCCTATGACTAGAAGAGGAAATCCATCTTGAAGATAACCACCAAAAGAGGAGGCTTACTCTAGATTGCTCTATCCTCATCCCCACAGAGGAAAATTTGATTAGCACGGAGCATGCCAAGACATCCGAGCTCATCGGCATAGGGATGGAAATCACAGATACCACCCTGGATAGAGAGAAAAGGGATGAAGAGGATCCAACCATTGTGCTGAAGGAGTTGGAATATCTACGCCATTTAGAGAAATATTATCAGGACTCCACACAGGCCACAGTGTTCTTGAGAAACAAATTCTAGGACACCTACAATAAATTCACAAATGAGAGGCACATTTTCACTACAGGAATAACCAACTTCCAAGAATACACCCTCATGGTGTTGGCGACGTTCAAAGATATGGAAATATGGTATGAGAAAGGACACAAATAAGTGGAAAGGATCGATTACATCATCATCGTTCAGTAGGGCCAAGATGCCGAAGAGCATGACATTCAGGTGCTAAGGGATACTAGCATTGATCGCATAAAGAATTCGGTCGAATACTGGGTGAAAATGGCCCAAGAACCTCATCAGGAAATCCAATATAAATGGGTCGAGTGTGAAAAGAACTGGACCAATATCAAGTGGGCAATGAGAGATATTGACCTCCCAGAATTCGGCACACCTGATGAATTTTCGACTTGCATGACATATTAAAATTACATGCCTAACAAGACTCATCATGGGCTGCAGTGGTATAAAAGGTGGTGAACATGGCACCAGGTCAAGTGCAACATTTCATGGAACACTCGATCAAGGATCGGACCGTGTTGCAAAATTTAAATGATAGAATAGTCAAGTATCGAGCACGAGCAATAGAGATAAAGGAGACCCTTTTGGCCCTAATGGACCAACATAGATTCTTGTATGCCAACACATGTGAGGATCTCTTCATCCAATGGTCGAAGTACTAGAAGAGTCATCCACTCAAGTGAAACCATTTGATGACTCTCAGAAGACTTAGCGATGAAAGTGCCATGTGGCGTTGTTTTGTTTTACTTAGTTTTCACTTTTCATAGTTATTTTTAGTTAATAATATGTTATAAATAGGAGGATCGACCTATTAGCAAGGGTGGATGTTTTTTTATCAAATACCCTCATTTTTGGATTGTAAATAACTATTTTGGATCTACTTTAATTGAGAAGTCCTGTTTAGGACCTAAGACAAAGTTTTCTGTTTTTTTCATCAAAAGCATGTGTGATTGGATCTAAAGAAGAATTATTTTTTATTTTATCTCATGAATATATGTTGTAATGAGTAAGAGCCTCTGAATCTGTTGATAAGTTATCTAATTCAATATTTTTATAGTTCTTGTCTCTAATGATGAAGAGTAAATCGTTGTGTTAATATGTGATTCATGATTAGAGTTAAGGAAACTATTTTTCTTTTCATCGTTTATTGCATGTATGTTTTCTTCTGATAATCGTATCTCAATCAATAATTGGAACACCAACATGTTAACGTATTAGTACTAGGCATGTTGTAGGTGTAAGAATCATTGTCTTCATGATTAAGTACGAGGGTTATCCTGAGCTCAACCTTCTTTAGTAGTTAAGTTCTTCCCCTTTGTTACCTATCTGGTTTATACCCACATTTATCTTGTATCGGTCCCACCTATAAGAGAAAATACAAAAAAGAGAATGTTTGAACTGAAGGAGGAGCATTCACAAGAATACATCCTGTCAATCACTACGTAAATACCATTGATTAATTGGTCGGATCGTGAGATCTGGAGAACAATTCCACCATTAAATGTTGTAGATTCTAATTGGGCCTCAGTGGTAGGTATGGTTCCTATTGTTGATTTAAAGGGATTTAGGACCCCTCAACGAAATTCGCGCTAGAATGAGAGCCTGAAGAATGAATGGCTAACAATATTTTTTACAGAATTTTTCACACAACGTGTAGATTCAAAATAACCTACATGCATGGCTAGTCATTCTCAAGACAACCCACACACACTGAGTACTCCTGAAATGATTAACTCACCCCAACAAGAGGAAGAACATATATTCCATGAGATACCTTATGCTCTTCCTCATGAGGATTTGAACCATTTCAGAAGAATCACAAGAGCTTACGCCTAACAGATCGGAGCGTTGCCCTTAGCTTCGTTACTTTGTCATAGAAAACACGTAAGAAGAATAGTGGTCGATACTCCCGAACATGTTTTTGTGCACAAAATAGAAGACCTGATAGATTTCACCCTCACCGAAATAGAACATCCTCTTAATATAATCCCTGAAACACCAGCCAACAACTGCTCCGAGCCCGACGATTTTTCTGAAGAGGAAGGGTTTAACTTAGAACACTCAGTTTTGGGATTAGACGACATGGAAGATAATAATGATCATAATGAATAAAGGGGAAATACACCTTAGAATAATCAACCTTGGTTGGCCAGAGATGCTCTGGCCATCCCTAGATGAATACATAACCTTCCCCGGCATCCATAAAATTTACTCCCTAAATTTGACCCTGAAACCTCAAGATTGTCAGAACCATTTCAAAAAATTCATACTAGCTATCAAACTAATGAATGTCCAACATGAAGACGTATTATGAAGTATTTTCCCCTATACTTTTGAGAATTCATCCTCCACATGGTATTTTAACTTACCTATAGGATCCATAACTAGTTGGACGAAGTTTCAAAAGGATTTTCTAGATAAATTTGCATAAGAAACCACTACAAGAGCTTTGATGGCCGAGTTGTTCGTTGCCACCATGAGATCAAAGGAGAAGGTTAAATACTTTAATCAACGATTTACCACTATCCTAAACAAATTTAAACATGAAGCTAAACCCACTCAAGAGTTGCAAATTGAGGTATATGTTAATGCTCTCCCAGCTCCTATTTCCATGTTTGTGAAGAGGGTTTCCAAAGCAATCTTAGCTGAGAATTTTGAAGAACCCAAAACAATAGAATTCCAAATGAATGGATTTAAGGAAGGCCAGGTCTCACTAGTTAAGAAGGAATTTCAACCTCCCCCTAGGAAAGGACTCTTGTTGACTAGACCCACAGGGAAATAGACAGAAGAAGGTCCCGAAAAGGGAATTGGAGACATAGAAGACCTACAATGCATGGTTAAGAAGTTGTCAAATGAGATCATAGACATGAAAAGAGGTGCAGGGGAAGGAAACCAAATACAAAGGCCCTATAAACCATTTTTCAAAATAAATCCACCTTTCAAAGTGATTGAACCTCCACCAACCAACTTAAACATCGATCTGGGAAATGTAGCATCCGACTATTTTTGTACCTATCACCAAGAGAAACACTCTGAAAGAGACTTACCACAATGGGTGCATGCCATGAATTTGATGGCTAACCGATTTCTAGATGAGGTTTACCTAGCCGAACAATCAAACGACTCAGTTATGAATATTGTCGATCAAGAAGAAATTGATCCACCAGAAGAAACAACCATGTTGATATGGGACCCTGACCTACCAATGCCTTCTGATGACCTAATTGAGGTTCAAGAACCACCCATAGAAGTGTTGGTTGTGAAAAAAAAAAGTAGGGGTCAACCTGTCTCAAATGACCTTACTACGAACCAAACTTCGGGAGGAAAACCAGCTCCCAATCACCTGAAAGAAACTTTTGTCCCCCGAAGAAATCCTATAAACATCCATACACGAGAATATCCCAAGCTAGACTGCAACATAGTAGAAGATCTGAAAAATTTGAAGGAAAATATATCGGTCATGGACATGTGTAGAATCCCTCAGAAAAAGGAATTTATGTTACAAGCATTGAAATTAGTATAAAATCCTACAACAAACACTAACCAAGGAGAAAATCTAACTCCCACATATCTCAGAAATAAACCAACTGTGAATGCCTGCTTTAAAGATAAGAAGGGAAAACCTTTTGTCCCACGATTCCTTTTGACATTTGAAGTCTTCAACAGAAACCTCCATAACTGTTTGTTTGACTCAAGAGAATCCTCCAATGTTATGCCATTGTCAATTTGCAAGAAATTAAACACAGTACCTCTCAAAAGTGACAAACATGTGATACAACTACACATAACCCAGGTAAAGGTTATGGGGGAACTCAAATATGTAATGATCAGGATGGTGACTCACCCAAAATTCGTTCAAGTAATTGACATCATTGTAGTAGATATCCCATAAGCTTATGGATTGCTACTAAGTTGATATTGGTTTGAGAAGTTAAACAGATACTTTAGTACATAATAGGATCACCTTTGGCTTCCATTAAAGGGACACATGAATATGATCAGAATCGATAGGGAAAGATATCTAAAACATACTATTGCCGACCTATAAACCCCTAACGAACCCTCACCGATAGATTTCCCTGTGATAGGAAATTATTCCTATGACTCCGAGTTTGGGAATTTACCCCCCCTCTCATTTGATGTCCCTCTTACTCAAAACTATGAAAGAGGTTTTCAATAAAAATTTCCAATGACGGCAGAGGAAACCCTCTTTTGTCAAGAACAGACGTTAGAAACCACAGAATAGATAGGAGGAAAGGAGGAAAGTGATAATAAAGAATAATATGATAGGTTTTTCCCACAATTTTGGACCTTATACTTCGATGGATCTAAATCACAAGAAGGGTCAGGGGCAGGGTGCATCCTCATTGATCCAAAAGGTAAACGAAATTTCATGTCCTGTAGACTAGAATTTGAATGCACCAACAACACCGCCGAGTATGAAGCTCTAGTACAAGGGATAAAGAAAGCCATAGAATTAAACGTTAAAGAATTGAAGGTTTCCAAAGATTCTGAAATCATTGTTAGACAAGTAAGGAAGTGCATAGACTAATAGAATGTTTTCAAGCCTTCAAAATTACAATGATCCCTAGAAAAAAAAAAACTCTTGTTAATTATTTGGCCACCGATGCCTCAAGGATATCACCTCTAGAAGACTATGAAGCCTCCCATTTCACTTTGCAGCTTCTCTACAAACCATCAGTGCCCAATAATATTTCTAATTGGAAGGTCTTTAAAGGAGATGAACAGATCATAAATGTTTTGACCAATCAAGATAATTTTAAAGACTTGGCTATTGACGATGAAGTATTCCAGGAGAAATTAGTAGAAACTGATTTTTGTCCCTCGACCAAGTTTTGAGAGATCATTGGTCATACTTGACCATTTTTGGGACTTCAACAGGATGGTCGAAGATGGGGATCTTAGGTGGAGTTGAGATCACAGGATCTCACTTGTTTTGCGGGATTTTTGGGCTTTTAAGGTTTATGTAATGGGTATGGGATGTTTTCCCATGGGTTTACCCATGTTTAGGCCCTTTTTTAATGTATAAATAAGTATCTATGCGATGTAATAAGTGATATGTTGGCTTCGTGCAAGAATATGTAGAGATTGCTAAGTGCAAAGAAAAGTTGTTGGCTTTTGTGCATACTGTGTGTTGAGACTTGTAGAGCTAAGTGAAAGTAATTGTAAGAGGCTTTGTGACTTGACCTAATTCAGGGAAGGAGGATCTGGCAAGGTGCACATAGATCTCATGTCCTTTGCAGAGTTGACTCTGTGGATTTGTGCACTGGAGCAGAAGAATATAGAAAACTTGAAGACTAATAAAGAAGAAGAAGAGTTGGTGGATGTAGCCCCACACTAGGGTGAACCACATATATCCTGTGTTGATGTGTTTTGTGCAATGTTAGTCATATTGTTTATGTATTTATATGCTTAGTGCACTAATCTTGATGTATGATAGATAGATCTATGGATTCTTAGTTCTTATTTATGATGAATGCTAGATTTGAGTTGATGTTATGTGCTAAATGATTGAATGTGCTTAATATTGAGTATTACTGCATTGATATGCAATAAGTGTTAAACTGCGATGTGGATAAGGTTTAAGAACAAGTGCATGTTAGTGGCTAAGCACTCTGTTAGGTGTTGAAATCAAAGATCTATGTCCCAAATCGGTTGTATACATATGAGTCCTGCAACCCCCCTACCTCTACCTCGAGTGAGAATTCATCTGCTTTACAGGTGTTGCCGAAAGGGCTGGTAGTTAGGGTTTTTTTGGTGTGTTGTTGAAGCGTTGAACCCCAGTTCTACTCCTGTGCCAAAAAATGGTACCATTGTTGGGACCAGAAACTATGATTGCTTGGAACTGAAGAAAAGATAAATCTCTATGCGTAGATCTATTTCTATAGTGCCCAATATTATACTTGACTTGTGAAGCTTTGTGCTAAGAAAGAAACTAGATCTGAAGAAAAGAGATAAGATCCTAAAGCTTTGTGCTCTGGTAAAGGTAAGAGAATTGAAATTTTTTGCTTCAAAAGTATGAATCTAGGTATGTTTGATAGATTTTATTCTAGTCTGAAAACTAGGGCACAGTTAGAAGAAAGAATGGATTTGAATAAATTTGATAGATATAGTGAAATATATGTTATTCCTATGCATAGAAAGAATTTTCGGACTAACAAGTGGATGGAGGAACCTAGAAAGAATTTTTGCAGATTGTAGGTCCATCAATGTGATCCCAGTGTGCAGTATAGGAAAGTTTGGGGATCGTTTAAAAGAAAGAGAGGATTGACACTATGTTATAAATGCAGAATACCGAGGCATATTTCTAAGGAATGACCTGGTATAGGTACTATTTGTGTTTGTTGTAAATCTGTTGTTCATGAGGTTGAGGATTTCCCTAGAATTATTGCTAAAGATGAAAAGATGAACATGAGAAAAGAAAACCATAAAGAAGGTCAAAAGGCTAAGGATATGTTAGAAAACCAGAAAGAATCAGAGACTATGTTGTTACAGTTAAAATAAGAAATGGATGATCATAGAGACTTTAGTTTACCATAGATATTGAAAGAAGAATAACGCATAGAAAAAATAATAGAAGACTTCGACATGGACTATGTATTGGATGAGGAAACACATGTGAATATCATGCCAGAAAGCACTTGGGAAATTTTTGGAAATCCTACTATGGTTCCCTCATTGGGAAATATAGGATTGCTTAAAGGAAAGATGATAACCCTATGTGGAAGATTTACTAATGTTCCTATGATTTCCCATGGAACATCGACCAAAGAAGAATTTGAAATCATTATTTTTTTTTAGAACATGATCTGCCCAAGAAGGTGATCTATAGGAGAAGTTAACCACACAAGCCATAGCTCAACTTTTGACCAAAAAATCTCCTCAAGGGTGCAAATCTGAACAGGGGTGCACCATTAGTTTGGGTGACCAAAGAAATGGGGATCTAGACCAGGGTGATCCGAGAGTGGCCAAGAGGTTTTGACAAGCTCAGAGTCACCTCCAGGGATTAGTGGAAGAAGCATAGCGTATCCATGGAAGAGGGTGCACTCACTTCATTCCCACAAAGAAGAAACCAACAAGGGTGCAAACCCTAGTTGGTGCGCTCTCCCTTCTGCCTCAGAAAACTCGAGGGAAATGATTTTATCCCTGAGAGAGTGTCTAGATAATGAGATAAGCTTTCTCTTAGAGGTGGAAGCATGGAAAATGGAGTCACCAAGAGGTAGCCATGAAGGAAGGCGCACTGGTTATTATTTATAAAACCTAAAAACGAAATCGTCGTGAATGTAAAATGAAAACTCAGGAAATAAAACAACCAGGACACATAGCTTCATAACAAAAGTAAGAATGCTTTATTTTAGTCTTGGTTCACCTTATATACTAAGGGAGCCATTTATTTTACATATATATAATTCATCATAAAAAGGTGAAGAAGTGTTGTGCCTAGGTGATTGACTTGTGCGCCCTAGGTGGGCGTTCCCCTAGGTGGCCTCCTTGGCCCAATTCCTCCCTGTTTAGATCTGGAAGCATCCCGGCTTCCATGAGAAGATGTAGAAACTTGTTGTGCAATACATCAGTTTTTATCCACTTTGCTTGTGCTATAGTTTGGCCTTGGCGGGCTACCAGATATGAAGTGTAAGTCTGGTGTCTTTTAGAGCGACTTCGAGTGTCCAGTATACTGTCTTTGGCCAATTGTAGTTGGAAATCAAGAATGTTGTCCACTGGATGAGTGATGGTGACTGGTTCTTCCAAGAGGGAAGGCTCAAACAACTTTATGTGATTAACATTAATTACATTGTGGATTCCCAGTTGTGGTGGCAGATCCAACCTATATGCATTTTCTCCAATCTTGTCGAGTATTGTATACAGACCATATCTGATTGGAAGAAGCTTGTGATGGTGGCCTTTGAAGCACTTCTTATCCAAGTGTAACCAGAATTGATCCCTTGGTTGAAAGGAAATGAAGGTTCTTTGTTTGTCATGGCACTACTTGGCATGATCTTAGGATGTTTTGAGTGTTGATGTGACTGGACTATGGTGTTTTTCAATTTGATGGAGAAATCGTTGAGCTAACAGTTGTTCCTATTATTAATGGAAGGTACCTTGAGGAGCCCAAGTGAGTGGGAGATGGGTTGGAGATGTTGGTTGGAAGCCCAAGAAGACTTCAAAAGGTGAAAATCCTATAGAAGAATGTGTTTCCTTGTTGTAGCTATGATGGAGAATGTGTAAGTAATTTTCCCATTGTTTGTTGCGCCCAAAGTGAGTTTGGAGAGCATGCACCAACACTCTATTGATAACCTCTGTTTGGCCATCCGTTTGAGGATGGAATGCAGTATAAAACTTGAGGTGGCACCCGAATAGCACCCATATGGTATTCCAAAATGTAATGAGGAAGCGAGAATCTCTATCTGAGATGATACTGCTTGGGAGGCCAAAATGGGGCCAAACATGACGGAAATAGAGTTCCGTTGTTTGTGTTGTTGTAGTAGTCTTTGTGCATGGGATAAAAAGTGCCATTTTTCTAAAGTGACATACTGCTACCTAGATTGCATCATGTTTCTTTTGGGTTGTTGGAAGTCCACTTAGGAGGTCCATTGAGATTGACTCCCAAGGCCTAGAAGGAAGCGACAGTGGTTGATACAACCCATGCTTCTGATTGGATGGCTTGGATTGTGAGTATAAGGCACAAGCTCTGATAAATTTTTCAACTTGAGGCTGCATGGAAGGCCAATGAAAATGGAATTGCAGATGTTGGGTGGTATTTGTGGTCCCGAAGTGGACCCCATAGGCTGAAGCATGCACTTCCTTGATGAGAAAGAGGCGGTCTTCTGAGTGTGGACCACATAGCAAATTCAACTTATATATCCACCCATCCCGAATAGCGTAATATAGGAAGGGGGTCTGATTGATCACTGTGGGGCTTTGCAAAGATTCCCAAATCTCTCGAAATTCGGTGTCAGTAGAATATTGATATTTCCATGTGTCATTATTAGCACAATGTACTTCTAGAATGGAAAGAACTGTAGTGGGAGGTCAACTTAGCAAATCAACCATTTCATTAGAACTACCTTTCTTATATCTGATGACTAAGTAAAATTGTTGAATGTAGGAGGCCTATTTAAGGCACCTTTGTTCCTGGATCTTCGATTGAGAGTTGATGAAAATCAAAGGGTGGTGGTCGGTATGCAGAATGGTTTCTTTACCCAACAAATAATGCCTCCATTGTTTGAGTTCTTGCACTAGAATATAAAATTCCTTTTCATAGGTACTATAATTTTTCTTTGCCTTGGATAGGGTTTCATAGTGGTAACCAATGGTGTGTCCTCCTTGTTTAAGTATGGAACATATAGCATATTGTGAGGCATCAGACTCAATCTCAAAGGGTTGGGAGAGGTATGGCAGATGTAAAACAAGGGATGAGTAGAGGGCATCTTTGAGCTGAGAAAAGTGAGTAGTTTCTTCTTTGTTCCAGATGAATGTAGAAGAAGTATTTGAGCGCTGATGCAAAGGTTAAGAAAGATTTGAAAAAGAGAGAATGAACTTACGATAGAAATTGATGCCACCCAAAAAGATTTTCAACTCCTTAGCTGAAGAAGGTAGAGGCCATTGTTTCAATGCTTGGATGGGAGCTGGATCTGGTTGAATACCCTCTAAGATGACCATAAAGCTGAGATAGGGGACTGAATTCTGACCAAAATATGATTTCTTCTCTTTGACTTGCAACTTGTGTTCTTGGAGAATTTGGAGAACTTGTCGGACATGTTGCATGTGAGTGTCCCATGTCCAACTGAAGATGAGAATGTCATATAAAGAGATGACCACAAATTGACCCAAATGTTCTCTGAAGATGTCATTGATGAGCCTCATGAAAGTGGTTGGGGCGCTGGTGAGACTGAAAGGCATGAATTTCCATTCAAAAAGACCAAATTTGGTCTTGAACATTGTTTTCTAAACATCATCTGGGTTCATTCGAACTTGATGGTAGACAGCTGTCAAATCCAATTTAGTAAACCACTTAGCTCCTTGGAGGGTTTCAAGTAGTTCCTCAATCCAGGGAAGGGGGTAATGGTTTTATATTATGGCTTTGATGAAGGCTTGGTAATCAGTGACAAGGCGCATTTCTGAGGTATATCGTTTAGGGATGACAAAGGCGGCAGAAGCACAGGGAGAAGATGAAGGTTGGATGTGGCCAGAGTTGATGAGGTCGGTCAATTGTCTTTCCATTTCCTCTATTTCTGTTGGGGCCAACAGGTAAGTAGGGGTGCTAGGTAAGTCATATCTGGGTATGAGATGAATGGAATGGCCAATGTAGCGGGAGGGGGGAAGTCCCTCTGGAGGTTGTAATACCTCTGCAAACTCATGGAGGAGGGGAGTCATAGCTTTAGGAATAGGGTGTGTTGTATTGTTTGGTGTTATTGGGTGCACCAAACAGAGAAAGACACATTGGTTTAAGTGTGCATGTGGGATTTGTTCTTTGGTAGAAGGGGGTTTTGGTTTTGCTGCAGTTAAGATATAAGTGTGGCCTTCTTTGGTAATTTTGTACTAGAGGGATTTGGCTAGATAGATAGAATTTATTTGGGTTTGGTATGGGATACCGAGAAGCAAATCTACACAATCTAAGGGGGAGACATCACAGAGGACAGTATCTTTGAATTGGCCTATGGCGAAAGTGACTAGACAATGCTTGGAAACTAGGAGGTGAGGGCCATCCTTTTGGACCCATCCAAGTTGATAGGGTTGCGGATGTGGAGTGGTCACAATAGTAAGGCGGTTGACAAGGGATTGAGACATGAAATTTTTCTGGCTTCCATTGTCCATAATCAATAAAGCCAAGGCGTTTTTGATTTGGCAGTTATGGGTGAAGAGGGGTTCGGTGGATGCGTTCGAATCTTCCTAGGTCATTATAATCAATGAGGGATCTACTTCTGTGGGATTTTCCAGAGGAACTTCTTCGGTATCTTCTACTTGCGAAGGCGCAATGAGCTCAGTGAGTAGAGTTTTGTTGGTTTTTAGATTTTGGAGGATTCGACAATCTGATGAATTGTGTGAAGTAGTTTTGTGGAATGAGGACCAAGGTGTCCTTGTAGTTGTATTGGGTGTGGGGTTTTGAGTCTGAGGAGGTGGAAAGAGGGCTCAACAATGGGAGCTGGATGGTTTAGAGGCAGGGGGGTTGGTGTAAGGGCAGGACTGCATAATATGACCTCTAGGAACGACTTTCCTTTCTATATCCAAAGATCTCTGAATTTTTTTATCTAAAGTTGGATTTTCAAACAACTCTACTTCTATATGGAATTGAATTAATAAACCAGCCACAAATTTTAATATGAGTACCTCTTCCAGATCTGGAACATGAAGTAAGAGGCACATCTTGCAAAAGAAGTCTATGTAGCCTTTCACTCCTTATGAAGGGAGTTGTCGAAGTTGGTGCCATTTGATCCATAAGGATTGCACATACCCAGGTGGGTAGAAGCAATTTCTCAAAGCTTCAAAAAGTTGAGCCCAGGTTTTGATGGGCTGTGAAGTAGAGGATTCTGGAGCATCCCCAATATCTATCACAAATGTGGTCCTCTCTTGCTCTGTATCCCACCAAGTTTGTGCCAGTCCTTCTAATTGAAAGGCGACAATCTTGAGTTTTCTTTACTTGGTAAGGCATGGACATGTATTGAAATAGGTGGATAGGCTATGGATCCAAGAATCCACCATTTCACCGTTTGTTTGCCCAAAAAACTTGGGTAGTTGGATTCGAGTGTCCAACCAGAATGGATCTAGATTTTTTTGTTGTTGCATTCTGAGCATCTCATTGAGGACGGAGGCAAGATATTGGAAGGTATTTGATGTATTGGAATCTGAGTCGACTACCAAAGGATCTTTGCATGGAGGCATTGTGAGGCTGAATGAAGAGAAAAGGACCCCCTAGGTTGCAATGTTGAACACAGGACTCTGTTTTGATAACAGAGGACTCAAAACCCTAAGGCAACGGAGCTTGAACTGGTCTAGAGGGAGAGATATGCATTGTTTTAGATCTATGGAGCTCCTCTCTGTGGCAATGGAGATGTGGGTTCCCTTGGGGCTTATGAGATCTATGGATTTTCTTTCATAAAATGGAAACCATGGAATGGGAAAACTCTGGATTATTTCATGAAAACCCCAAAAACAAATTTGGCTCAATCTTCAATATCATAATCTTTTCCATGGATATTGAGGCTCTGATACCAATTGATCTACCCAAGAAGGTGATCTATAGGAGAAGGTGACCATGCAAGCCATAGCTCAGCTTCTGACCAAAAACTCTCCTCAGGGGTGCACCATTAGTTTGGGTGACCAAGCAAATGGGGATCCAGACTAGGGTGATTTGAGAGTGGCCAAGAGGTTTTGGCGATCTCAAAGAGACCTCCAGGGATTGGTGGGAGAAGCCCAGTGAAACCATGGAATAGGGCACACTCAATTCATCCCCACAAAGAAGAAACCAACAAGGGCGCAAACCCCAGTTGGTGCACCCTCTCTTGTGCCTCAGAAACTCCAAGGAAATGATTTGCTCTCTGAGAGAGTGGCTAGATAATATATAATCTTGCTCTCAGAGGTAGAAGCATGGAAAACGAAGTCACCAGAAGGTATCCATGAAGGAAGGTGCATTGGTTATTCTTTAGAAAACCTAAAAGAAAAATTGTCGTGAATGTAAAATGAAAAATCAGAAAAGAAAACAACCAACACATAGCTTCAGAAGAAAAGGTAAGAATGTTTTATTTTAGTCCCAGTTCACCTTATATACCAAGGGAACCATTTATTTTACATATGTTTAATTCATGATCAAAAGTTGAAGAAGTGTTGCACCTAGGTGATTGACTTGTGTGCCCTAGGTGGGTGTTCCCCTAAGTGGCCTCCTTGCCCCAGAACAATGCCCATTTTACGCTTTTGTTAGGAAACACTTGAATTGAGAAGGACTAGATCGGAAGGAATGCAGAGGAGGAAGTTACATAATAGGAAAATCAAGAATTAAAGGACTTCATAGGTATAAAAATAGAGCGACTAATACAAGAGGATAAGTCGAAGAAACAGAGGGGAAGAGAAGTAGCTATCGAAGTTGAAAGAACACAAGAAGGATTAAAGAACCTATCTATGCAGGAAAGAAGTACATCCACAATGGGAATAATAAGAGAAGAGGTATTACATATGAACCCTCTGAAAGAACATTAGAAGTACAAAGTTACTATGCTAGGAGAAAGTAATGGAAAGAGGAAGCCAGAGACTCGGATCACAGGAAAGAAGGCAAGAAAGCTTAGTAAAAAGAAAGAAAATATAGAAAAACTACGGGAAGTTATGGAAGGAAGATCTGCAGAAGTTGAACCTCGCTAGAATAGTAGAACCACGCAGAATGGGAGTTCGCTATGATGAAGCTATATGACTGTTGGAGGCGTCCCGACCGTTAGACTAACGCTCCAGAACAACTAGAAACATAGTTATTGATGGAAATATCGCCATTGGACCATTGAGACCATGCCATAATGGATGGAATCGTATTGATTGAGGCATTCTCTCTTGCTTGTGGAATCCGTTACGACGTTTCTTATTTAACCCGTTGGATGCTGCACCTGGGCCACGTTTTTCAAAATGAGATATCCGAGCCAATAGAGAATTGATTGCATACCACGCTGTGTTGTCTAGACCTCGCCATTCATTTTATTACCTTGATTGTCCATATGCCAACCCGAGTTATTTTATTACAAGTGTGAATGTCGGGCGAGCGTAGAGCAGTAGAGAAGTCTATATAAGAGATACTTGTCGACCTCATGATTGAGAAAGTCACGTCTATAGGAATACAGGCTTCTTTGACTAGAGGATTGCAAGCATCCCCATCAACTGGTCGACATTATAGTCGCGCTACTGAGAAAAGAATCAAGCACAACGATGATCTGGTTAATGGGTAAAATCATGAAGCTGGGTAACACTTTCGTGACAATCGGGTCTCCAAAATTTCTAGCAGCAATTTTTCGGCCAAAAAAGAATTTTTTCGGCCGAAACCTTTTTTCGGCCGAAAATGTTCACGTCAAATTTAACGGTGCCCTCAAAATTCGTGTACAATGTTTTTTGGATGAATTATTTTCCCGTGGTAAGCATATTTTGACCGAAATACTTTACAGAAGAAACGTTTACTTTTTAACGGATTCCGTTAAAAACTAGATTTCGGGCGAAAGAATATTTCGATCGAAAACCTTAAATGAGAGTGTTTGCAGGAAACTGCAAATTCTCTCCATCTTACTTCATCTTTGGAGGTAGCAGACTCCTACAAATACTTAGAATTTAGTTTGAGAATTGATACCAACATTTTTAAAATTGAATCTACTTTCATTAGGTATAATTTGTTTTCATTTTCATTGTTTTTTATCTAATTTTATTTAATTTTATAAAAAAATCACTGCATAATATTTTTAGGTGAGATTATGATTCGGTGAAATGAAAAAACCATATCTCTAAAAATACACAATGGAAAATTATGGAAAAATTATATTCATAATTGTTGAAATGTTCTCGTCAAAAGGTTATTTTTAGATTTTACTTTTAAGTAAAAATTAAGATAGATACAAGGTGTAGAAAAACATGTGTTTAAAATATGCAATGTTTTCAACTTGGTCAACTTCAAAAAATTCTAGAAATTATAATATTCATCCATTAGATTCAAAATTATAGTCATAATAAAATAGAGTCTCTATAGATTGTTGCAGTATATTTCATTTCTTAAAAACATAAGTTTAATAATAGATACAATGTTGTGGAAAACAATAACTCATTATCATTCATTTCATGTTTAACGAACATACTGTTAAACAATTGTCAAATTGACATATCAAATCTTGATAAAAAAAAATTGAAAAATAGTCATTGGAAAGACAACAAAATTATTTACAAGTTTTGTTTTTACTGTAAAGTGAAATTCTAAATAAAAAAATAACTTTTGTATGCCGGAAGTTGAAGAACTTGTGAAAATACAGTTTTTTTTGTCATAAAACAAGCAAAAGTGTTACCCAACTTCATGATTTTACCCTAATGCAAAGTGGATCCCGTCAATCTTGCCTGACTACATCACGCCTCTAGCTGGCAAGGTTAACCGCGATAGTGTCCCACGTGATTTTTAATACATGTTGATCACTACGTACCTCTAGAAGGGGATACGCGCAGTTGGACCTCAGTTGGGACTAATCCCAACTCTCAATATCAGTGACTTCAACCTTAGAGACCGGAAGAACTATGAGATGCTAGCACTGCATAGGTACTTGATGAATACTATTGGGAATAAGCCCAAGATTGTCTCCCAGCTGTGGATTAAAGAGATTGTAATATCGACAATATTGAACATGATAAAGATCCCCCACTTCAGTTGACATCAGGAGGTTAGCACTTGCATTAAAACCCTCCTGTCATGATACCATGGAGGGTATTTGTGGCTTGACAGGTGTGTGACTGTGGATCCAACGCTGATCCACTTGATCACTGGATTGAGCATGCAAGGACCAGACCCTCACCAGGTCTACACAAGGAAGGTTGTAGATCGCACCCTGGCCCAACGTATAAAGGAATCCTATGGAAATGTACAGAAGGGGAAGCAAAGATACAAGGTAGCCTCCATCTAGGATGGCGCAGTGCGCCTTTCTTTTCATCTTATAGCGGGCAAGATCGTCAGAAAGAACAGGCCGACACAACTCACAGGGTTCGTAGAGGACCTTGTAGGGAAGTGTGTTAGAGGAATGCATATGAACTAGGGGAGTTACCTCGTCAAGGATTTGGAGAAGGACTATCGCAAAGCGCAAGACCAAGGATACAAGTTTCATTTCAATTGGTTACTGATCTTAATCACATTTTTCGCTTGGAAGATGTTGGAAGGAGCAACATTCCCTGAAGTCGAGCCATCAGAGCCAATGGCCGCAAGTGTAGCATGCATCCATAGGATGCTAAGCAATTAACTATTTATTTAAATACTTACACATTAACAATTTTGTTTTAGCATCATTTCATTGATTTTTGTTTGCACATTTCTTCTACATCTTCTCAATGATAAATCTATTAACGTGATGAAATAAGTAGTAGGCTAAATTTAAGATTTAAGAACTTAAAACATAAGTATACCCAAAATATCAATAACAAAATATCACTGAAAAATACCTCTTCCTTAGTTGTAGAAGCTCATTAGTTGTAGTGTAGTTCTGGGCGCTTCCAAGTATTCTTTTCCCGCTTGCCCAGAGTGAAACAACGGAATCCTCCCTGCCAACTAGGAGCCTAGCCAACTTCCTAGCTCCAAGAAACGTTTCAGTTTCTTGGCCCTCCCTACCCGTGACTCCAAGAACAACAAAGCACAAATGCTCAAAGGAAACTATCACAAGAATCATCTCTTCCAAGAATGTCACAACCTCTCATCATGCTCCAACCTCTCCATCCCCTCCTCTCTTCTTCTTCTCCCTATTTATCAAGTT
>SNQJ01S0019774.1:50268-70386 GCA_010110895.2 Picea sitchensis
AGTTCACCAATAACACATATTGATGCAGATACATCACAAATTTATATAAGAATCCATATTTGCATCGACACTCAATTAAGAAATGTATTCCTATTTACATCACGCATTGCATCTATTATACATTCACAACATAACGTGAATTCGTATACATGTACTGAACTTGCCCATTTTAATTTTCATGTTTAGCAAATCAAATAACTATCTTTTTCATGAGCATATATCATGTGACAGACAAATAGGCCTAGAGGTACACATCTCAATGTCTAACAAAGTCTAACTGACTCCAAACAAATGCTAAACCGTGAATTATCAACATTAGTTAAACAACAATGTTCTAACTACCTAAGGTCAAAATATGGGGCATTACAGCAAGGTTCTCCACCTTGTGGTACATGAGTGACATGGCGAAGCAATGGCAATTGAACGCATTTTTCCATGCCTACTTCATACAGCTGACGCATGCCATTGAATCTTTCCCTCGAATTACCCTGAATACTTTGCATCAATACATACCGTTCACGATGTTTCAAGTAGACCGACACTTCATCTACATCACTGTGCGTAGGGATGAAATCAAGGAGGAGCTACAGTATTATTATAAGCTAACTGATGAATACATGGAAGAGATCACTAAGGAATGGCCAGTATAATTCCTTGTACCAGTCGAAGATGCCGAACTCTCTGACCCCGACATCATCAGAAGTCCTTTGGTTACTTGGACTAAGTATGATGGCCAGATCAATGCAAAGAAGAAAAATAAAAAGGAGAAGGAGGAGGTACAAGACATAGAAAGTGATGAGAAGGACAGCGCATCGGAGGAAACTGCGCCTAACTCACGTACAGGAGGAGAAGGAGACGAAGTAAACCAAGAGGAAGAAGGGGAAGAAGGAAAAAAGAAAGATAAAGGTGAAGTAACACCGCTAAATGATCCCCTTACAAAGGCCGAGACATCAAAGAAATGAAAGTTTTATTCGCAGAAACCCTCAGCATGGAAGAGGACCCAAGCCATTAATCCTAAGTCACAGAATGTGATCATAGT
This sequence comes from Picea sitchensis, assembly GCA_010110895.2. Lineage (NCBI taxonomy): Eukaryota > Viridiplantae > Streptophyta > Pinopsida > Pinales > Pinaceae > Picea > Picea sitchensis. Next base: position 51,308 of record SNQJ01S0019774.1, read on the forward strand.
CGACGATATCGAGCTCATCATCACCATTGTAGAGGATGCTTCAGAAGACATATTGCAAAGACATGGAGCAAAGCAGGAGTCAATGTATGACATAATAGAGAAAGAGCTCAAAGACATCCAACAAGCTATCCATTCGAGCCACACAATGTCTACTTCTCTGTTGTCAGCAAAAAGTGTAGAATTGGAGAATGAGCCCACCCAATTATGAAGGATAGAAGATGCAACCAAGGCTCATCTCCGTCGAGTCCAAGAAGAAAAGGAGTAGGCCACAGAGGCCTTAAATCAAGAAAAGGAGGATGCCTTAGAGAAACTTTGAGTTGTGCAGCAAGAGAAATATGAAATTAGAGTGAAGTTCGAAGAGGACAAAGAGAAGATGTAGAAAGAAAATGACCATATTCTTGTAGATATGACTATAGTTAAAGAGGCAGTGACTAGAGAACTTATCTCTGTGTTGGGATTGGTGCAGGAGGAAGAAGAATCAGCCAAGATACAAGTGGGGAAGCTCGCTGAAGTCATTCAACAGCTTCAAGAAAGAGTAATGGAGCTAGAAATCCAAGTAGTGCCGAGCACTCCGCAAAAAGTGCACGATTAGAGGGACGAAGCTTTCAGGAAAGAAGTAGGAAGAATCAAGGCATTGGCCTCAGAGTGTAATCAATTAATTAATCAAAGTGCACAAACCTATGAGCGCCTTGCAGAAGATCTAGAGCTAAGGAAACTGGAGGGACATCTCTAGGAGGCGAAGCAACAGGAATCCATTGTACAAGCACAACTGAAGCTGCTTAATGTCATTGAGAATATGAAGAGGTGGAAGGAGCAACGCACAGTCCAGTAGCAGGTTAATGCAATCTAGAGCAAGGTTATGGAAGTGACACAAACACTCAAACCAGTGCAGGACGAAGCTTGCATTATTTTTATTTTTGAAGAAGTTGAAGGAGAAGGCTCGCAGTTAGACCAACTAGTTGTGACAATAGAACAACGCCTGGATGGGCCTGTTACTAAGCAAGTCATTCAGGAGTTTGTCGAGAAAGAGGCTCTAGTGAAAAAAAAATTCAAGGTAACTTGAGCTAAGCTTGAGGCCTTCGAAGCAGCCCTGCCTAGATCTGAGTGACTCGGGATGAGTCACAAGTGAGTGTTTGGGGAATGCTGGTCCTCGACCAAGTTTTGAGAGAACATTGGTCATGCTTGACCATTTTTGGGACTTCAAAAGGCTGGTCGAAGATGGAGAGCCCAGGTGGAGCTGAGATCATGGGATCTCACTCATTTTGCGAGCTTTTTGGGATTTTAGGGTTTATGTAACGGGTATGGGATGTTAGCCCATGGTTTTACCTATGTTTAGGCCCTTTGTAATGTATAAATAAGTATCTAGGCGATGTAAGAAGTGGTTTGTTGGATTCATGAAAGAATATGTAGAGATTGCTAAGTGCGAAGAGAAGTTGTTGTAATTTGTGCATATTGTGTGTTGAGACTTGCAGAGCTAAGTGCAGGTAATTGTAAGAGGCATTGTGCAAATAGATTGTGTAATCCTTTGTGCCTTGACCTAATTCGGGGAAGGAGGATCTGGCGAGGTGCACGTAGATCTCCTATCCTTTGCAGAGTTGGATTTGTGGCTTTGTGCATCGAAGTAGAAGAATGTAGAAAACCTGAAGACTAATAAAGAAGAAGAAGAGTTGGTGGACATAGCCCCACACTGGGATGAACCACGTATATCCTGTGTTGATGTGCTTTCTTCAATGTTTTTCATATTGTTTATGTATTTATCTTCTTAGTGCACTGATATTGATGTGTGATAGATAGATCTATGGATGCTTAGTGCTTATTTATGATGAATGCTAGATCTGTGTTGATGTTATGTGCTAAATGATTGAATTTTCTTAATCTTGATTATTACTGCGCTGATATGTAATAAGTGTTAACCTGTGATGTGGATAAGGTTTAAGAAAAAATGCATGTTAGTGGCTAAGTGCTCTGTTAGGTGTTGAAATCACAGATCTATGTTCCATATTGGTTGTATACATATGAGTCATGCAACCCCCCTTCCTCTACCTCGGGTGAGACTTCATCTACTTCACAGGTGTTGCCGAAAGGGCCAGTAGTTAGGGTTTTTTTTTTTGCGTTGTTGAAGCGTTGAACCCTGGGTCTTCCCCTTTGCCAACACTGATTCTCATACGAATCAACCGACTGACAAACCAAGGTCTCACACGATACCGAAGGGAGTAGCCAATTTAGAAAACCTTTTTGACCTAAGGGAAAGATTTAAAGGGTCAAAGAATGCAAAGACAGAGAGTTCCTGTCCCATGGAAGAAACTATAAATTTAGGAACCCCGGAAAACCCCAAGATCATAAATCTTGGCAAGACAATATCTAAAGAGGAAAGGAAGGCCTATGTAAAAATTTTCATACAATATCAAGATGTGTTTGCATGGTCCTACTGAGATCTGAAAACTTATGATACTCGTATCATTAAACACACTATCCCGTTAAAGCCTGGAGTGAAATCCTTCCAATAGAAGCTCCAGAATTACTGCCCATCCCTAGAGCCTCTCATGTGTCAGGAGTTAAAAAAATTACTAGATGCTAAGATTATCTTCCAGGTTAGACACTTTGCATGGGTAACAAATATGGTTCATGTGAGTAAAAAATATGGGGAGATCCGCCTATGTGTAGATTTTAGAAACCTCAATAGAGCTTTAGAAAAAGACAACTACCTAGTCCCACCAATGAAGAAACCCTTGCAGACCATGTCTAGCTTTGATATTTTCTCCCTGCTAGATGGTTTTTCAGGTTACAACCAAGTTCCAGTTTCAGAGGAATATTGTTTGAAGACTACCTACCGAACCAAGTGGGGAACCTTCACTTATAAATGTATTCCCTTTGGGTTAATCAATCCAGGGGTGACCTTCCAAAGGGCCATGGATGTAGCATTTCGGGGACTAATCAACAAGTGTGTAGTAGTTTATTTGGACAACCTGACTGTGTATTCAAAAAACAAAGAAGATCACATCCAACACTTAACCCAGATTTTCAAAAGGTGTAGGAAATATAGTATATCCTTAAACCCTAAGAAAACTATTTTTGGTGTCGAGGAAGGTAAATTTCTAGGTCATATTATATCTCAAGAAGGAATTCACATAGACCCAAAATGCATTAGGGCTATAGCTCATCTCCCACTACCCCACAACAAAAAGGCTACGCAATCCTTCTTTGGGAAAATCAATTTTGTGAGGAAATTCACCCCCAATTTCCTTGAAATGATCAAACCCTTACAAAAAATGATCCATAAAGATGTTGAATTTAAGTGGGATGATGAACAGAAAAGTTATTTCAACAATATTAAGACTGCAATATCTCAAGCCCTAGTTTTGTGAATTCCTGATTTTAGCAAATATTTCTTCCTCAATAATTTTGCCTCCGACCAATCATTAGCTACAGTATTGACTCAGAAGGATGATGACAATAACGAGGCCCCAATATCATTCATGAGAACTAATATCCAAGGGGATGAACTGAATTACCCTGCTATAGAAAAGAAGGCGTATGCAGTATACAAGGTAGTGAAACACTTCATATCTTACATCATGAAGAACCATACCAAAGTCATCGTGCCCCACCCAACAGTCCGATCCCTATTCACTCAACATGAGATGGAGGAAATAAGAGGAAAATGGATGGCAGTAGTCCAAGAATTTGATCTAGATATAAAACCTACTAAATTGGTGAAGGGACAATGGTTATGTAAACTCGTAGCTGAAGCCCAAGACCAAGTAAATGAAGATCCCAAATGGGAGAATGAATAAGAATTGTGTTGTGGTGAAGCTTCATACGTCTCCCCAGAGAAAGAGTCTTGGTATGAGAAATTGACTTATCTCTTGCATCATGGAACTTGCCCACAAAACCTAAATCTTAGGGAAAGGAGAGCCCTCAGGTTAAAATCAACACAATATCGCCTCATGAATTCGGTGCTCTTCCATGTTAATTATGATGGGGTACTTTTAAGATGTCTCGAACATGAATATGCAGACAAAGTTCTAAAGTATATCCATGATGGTCCTGCAGGTGGACATTTCGCAAGAAACACCATTGCTCATAAAATACTGAGAGCTGGATATTATTGGCCTACTTTGTTCATGGACGCTCACACATATGCTAGAAACTGTAAAACTTGTCAAATAATCATGGGGAGGGAAAAGAGATCAATTGTCCTCCTCCAACCCGTGGTCATTTCCAGGTCATTCGAGCAATGGGGGTTAGATATCATAGGAGAAATTACACCAAGTTCTTCAAAACAACATAGATACATACTAACTACCACAGACTATTTCACGAAATGGGCAAAGGCCATCCCTCTGACTCATGTAAATGAAATGTGGTTATCCAATTCATATAACAACAACTAATCACAAGGTTCAGTGTGCCTTCCATCCTTGTTTTTGATAATGTCTCTTACTTTTCTTCGACCCTATTAACAAAGCTTTCTCTGTATAAAGGAATCATAATCAGATACTCTACAAACTACTATCCATAGGGGAACGAAGTGGAAGAATCAACCAATAAGAACCTAGTGAGGATATTAAAGAAAACAGTTGTAGACAACCAGAGGAATTGGCATAGTTCACTCCATAACACTTTATGGGATGATAGAGTAACACCCAAGTAAGCTATAGGAAATTACCCATACGTTTTGGTATACAGACAGGACGCCATTCTCCTGAATGGGTTATATCTCCCATCTCTTCAATTTGCTCAGGATTCTAGAGGAAAAACCTCATCAGTCATACAAAAAAGAATTGATACCCTCCTCATGCTAGAATAAGAAAGGGAGAAAGAAAAATCAAAGTTCATAGCTCATCGACGCATAGTGAAAAGGTGCTTTGATAATCATAAGGCTAAAGATAATAATTTTGAAGTGGGAGACTTAGTCCTAAAATGGGACAGAGAAAATGAGTCGAAAGGAAAACATTCTAAGTTTTAGAATCTATGGCTCAGACCTTTCCTGGTAGCCAATAAAATTGGGGTAGGAACGTATCAGTTGTAGAATCTGGGGGGGGACCTCACGCCCTCTCGGTAAATGGCCAATCCCTAAAAAAATATTTCCATTAAAAAAAAATGATAAAAATGTGTCGGTATGTTTTCATGATGTGGTGATCCAATTCATAGAACAACAACTAATCACAAGGTTCAGTGTGCCTTCTGTCCTTGTTTTTTATAATGTCGCTTACTTTTCTTCCACCCTATTAACAGATTTTTCTGTGTATAAAGGAATCATAATCAGATACTCTGCAAACTACTATCCACAGGGGAACGAAGTGGAAGAATCAACCAATAAGAACCTAGTGAGGATATTAAAGAAAACAGTTGTAGACAACCAGAGGAATTGGCATATTTCACTCCATAAAACTTTATGGGATGATAGAGTAACACCCAAGTAAGCTATAGGAAATTCCCTGTACGTTTTGGTATACAGATAGGAAGCCATTCTCCCGAATGGGCTATATCTCCAATCTCTTCAATTTGCTCAGGATTCTAGAGGAAAAATTTCATCATTCATACAAAAAGGAACTGATACCCTCCTCATGCTAGAAGAAGAAAGGGAGAAAGAAAAATCAAAGTTCATAGCTCATTAATGGATAGTGAAAAGGTGGTTTGATAAGCATAAGGCTAAAGATAATAATTTTGAAGTGGGATACTTAGTCCTAAAATGGGACAGAGCAAATGAGCCGAAAGGAAAACATTCTAAGTTTTAGAATCTATGGCTCATACCTTTCCCGGTAGCCAATACAATTGGGGTAGGAACATATCGGTTGCAGAATCTGGGGGGGGNGGACTTGACGCCCTCTCGGTGAATGGCCAATCCCTAAAACAATATTTCCATTAAAACAAATTGATACAAATGTGTCAGTATGTTTTCATGATGTTTTCTTTGAGATAGGTTGATTGCGGAAAGGATTTTTGTTTTTGTTTCTTGCTATAGTACTTCTGCGCTTTTGAATATTGTGTTTAGCAAGGCAGTGGTTGACCTCAATTCATGCGATATGATGAACTCTATTCCTGACTCATCATTCACATACAATACAAGGAGCGTTGGGAGACCTGCAGTTGTTTTAAAGGGTTTTATATCTAACCTGCAGATGAGCAACCTTGGGAAAATGATGAAGTGTCTTCCTAGTGGTCTGGTAAAACCTTAAGGAAAAGGTGGTAAGATGGAAAAGACTACATGTACCTCAAAGAAAAAGCTAACAAAATTCACCTTAACCATCTCATTTTGCAAATAACAGAAGTCCTCCTCTCCCACTCGCTCAAGGAATTATGCCGAAATAAAATCAACTATATCAAATGAGTGCACAGTAGGAGAGGGTATGCAGATAAATCTGTCGAGGCTATGGATGCTCGCTAGCAGCAAAGCAAGGCATGTGACGTCAGAGTGACTCCGCCAGGGATATGGATGCTCGTTGGCAGTGGAGCAACACCGTAGCAAGTGAATAAGGATAAATAAAGGGGCCTAGGGCCAGTGAATGTTTTTCTCATCTCTTTTCAAAGGAGGCGTTAGTCAGGGTTACAGAAACCAAAGGTGGAATAAAGTTTGAAAATCCCTCAAGCAAGCCCAGATGCATCAACAAGACAATTTCAACTGCAAGGATAAAAGAGGCTCCAATAAAAAACCAGTTAAATTCTTAACCATATTTTTCATCAGGTGAGCCCGAGTTAGGAATAGAGATTCTGCTTTCACCCAGTAATTCTCCATTTGTTAAGAACTCAACACACCCCAAAAAAGACTCTGTCAAATTTTACTTTTTTGGGTACCACTTGATCTTTTGCATTGTCTGATTCGATTTAATTTTTGAAAATGTTTTTTCTTTGATTTTTTTCATGACTCTCATCACCTATTCAGGTTTTCTTGAACTTGTGAAACCTTATGACTAAAAATACCTTAAACACCTGAATAAAGAATTGACAAACAAATAGTTCACCGAACGTGATCAGGGTCGACATCAGAAGGAATTCAAAGAAGGAAAAAGAACCACTTGGAAAACCTTAGTCCTTGAGCGTTAATATCCATAGGCATCGATGAAAGGAAGTTTTGGTTTGTGCATAAAGATATCATCAATAGCCGATTCCTCTTCGACATCAGTAAAAAAAAGAAGGGGACATGCTTTAACGAAGAGTGGAAAGACATCGCCGATAGTTGATGCTCGATGCACTTTATTGGAATCAGGGAAAACCTAGAAGGGCCACAACACACATTCTAACTACAATAAATGTTATTCTCGATGACCGATCCCCGATGTGTTTTTGGAATCTGGACTTTTTCAAGGGATCCGATCTAAAAATCACTTTTGATAGGTTTATCGCCGACTTCCGACCCTGTGCTTTTCAACATCGACAAGCTAAGGTTTCCTCTGGAATGAATAACTTAAGGAAAACCCCAACTCCGATTAATAAAAGAGAATTAATTCACTGGTCTTCAATGCCAAGTGTCTTTACCAGGTAAGAGGGTCATACGGTCCAGTGCTATCCTGAGTTAACCTTGGATCCCTAGGTTCGAGTCACACCTCCAAGTAAGAGTTGTTGCATCAGCAATGTGCCTTAAAATCGATCAGCATCTGAATTTTTTTTGTAGGAGGTTATCAATGAAAAATTCCATAGCACACCCCTGATCCCCAATCCACCCACTGAGAGAACGACATGATGGGACGTTTTAGCATTAGATACGATCATATTTTTATCATTTAAAGAGATAATTAATACCTGATACCGCATTAGTTTCTACCTTGTGTGCCAATCGAAACAACCATTTAAAATCACTGATAGAACATATCACCATCTGTGCCTCCACTGTAAACCCATGATGAATTTAGGTTCTAGAGATTCGGTGGCAGATTTGTTAAAATTTCACTCATAACCTGAATTGAATGGTTGATGCAACATGGTAAGATCTTCCTTGTTTAAATTATCTTGAGCCATTGTAAACGAAATCATTCCGTGCATAAGAGAATTCTGGAGCATCCAAAGGAGAAATATGAGATACTCGAAGGCTGTATTGATCTCGTTATTGTCAAAATAACTAGTTTTTAACAACCTTCAAAGGTATGTATCCAAGTCTGTAAATTCGATGGATGTAATTTTTGTATGTGAGTTTCTTGGTTTTTATACAGTCTCTCAAATTTTGTTTAAATTCCAGGAACGATGCCACCAATAAAGCCAACCACCAGATTCTCTCCAAGAGAACCAAAGATAAAAGAGCCAGAGATGGGTGAAGGTTCTTCTCCATGAATCACGAGGCAATTGGAGTACACCCCTAGGCCATAGCCTGTCGTCAAGAAATCAACAAAGAAGTTTTTCGTCCAACCCCCATCCTTTGGTGACACAGAGGAAAGAACAAGGTCAAAGATGGCTCTCCCACATTGGGGGGAACTCTTTACTAGGATTAGACAAGAATATTACCCATAATATGTCCCACACAGTGATCCAGACATAAGGGAAATCGACGACCTGGTGTTCCCAAACATTCGAAGGTCATATCTACATATGGTGGCAAGAAGAACCCTTATTTTTCCCTGCATAGAAGTCCTGAAGTGGCTCATCGACTACACAGACACACATAAGTGTTTAATCAATGATTAAAATGGTGGGTATGTCAGAGTTTTCCTCCCAGTAGAAGTTCATAAGTATTACAAACTTAGAGACCCATAGGAGTATCTAAACACAGACTTCATTGTGAAGTTCTACAAACACCATGACACTAGCTGGGTGATGGCCTCATGGTGGAGGGAGGAAAAAAAGTTTACCAGATAGAGAATTGGCTGGTATGGGAGAACTAACTTAAGGGAACCATACTTCTGTCTGATGGCTCTCATCTATCGATTGTATGAAGAGAAATATTTCTCCAAGTTTTCAAAGGCATGGATTCCTTTGGAATACACAGTTGTGATCGTCGGGTGCATCTTCAACTAGGGAGAAATAATCTACAAGAAACTAAGAATCTCTGTGAAACAGGCCCAGGCGCCGAAGGAAGGGAAAGTACCAATGTTTTACATGGCTTCATACCTGCTCGATGTCATGTGCGCTAGAAACGTCTTCGTCAGCATGAATCTAAGATGGCATGTTATAGAAATCCTAGTCCACGTCTACTTTAGCGTGCTATGGGAAAACAAGTATAAGAAATCCTACTCCCTCATCTCCAATGAATTCATCACCCGAATTTATTTTATTCGTTTTAAGAAGGAATGCCCAATACTATCGACGATAGCCAAAAAGATTATATCCAAGGTAGGCCATTAGTATTTGTATGATCACACCACTTACATGAGGTTGTTCGAGGCCACTGCAGCACCACAAATCCTACCATCGCATGTCCTAGACTGTCTTGTAGTAGGAGAAATATGTTATCAAACCATCTTGCAGGGCTACAAAACCACCCTGTTCAAGGAAAAGAAACATTCTTTCATACCCTATGGTTTCCATGTAGGGTTCTACTTGGTAAAGGACACCACTCAAGAAAAAGAAGAAGGGCCAAGCTAACTCGAATTCGGATTCCCAACAGGAAGATTCCACAAGCACGATCCAAAGGGATTGGTCCTACAACATGATTCAGAGGTGTATTCCTACTGATCGTATGCTCACGACAAGTTAGAAGACAAAGTATTTACAAAGAACGCCTAGGACTTGGATGAGATGGTTCAGAGGATGGTCGACCTCAATATGACCAGGTTCAATGCCATGAGCATGGATGAAAAAGTGACAACTATAGTGCAATCGGCTCAAGAGGCCCTTCGAGCCATGGAATAAATCAGAGTGACAGATGCCATAGAGGTACAGAACAGGGGACTGACTATGAAACCGAAGGCACATGAAAGGGGATTGATCTTAATGGAACAGGTGCAACGAGTAATTGATCAGCTACAGAACGACCCAGACCTTGTGAAAATGACAATGGTCCCCATCGACAACCCAGTTGAGAGTCGAGTAGGTCCAAGTGACCCATATGTAATACAAATTGAAGAAATCATTTGGTTAGATAACCCTGAAGTTACAACTCCACAGGCTAGATCACCATGGGACATTCCAGCTCAGCCAAAGATAGAAAGGACATAAAGGAGAGAAAGTGCACCAAACCTCCTCCATGACTTAATAACCATCTATGATGACAAGGAGAGTTCGAAGGTTTCCTTGGTGACTCGGATGTAGATCAAAGAGGAAAAAGAATCTGAAAAGGCATCTTCCCCAGGTCTCGATGCTCAAATTCAAGGCCTTCCACAGAATGATCAAGACGTTGAAAGTGTCTTAGACACTGAGCTACTCGATGTATCGAATACCCAAGTGGATAGCCCAAAGGATGATCCAGGGTCAAGCAAACAAGAAGAAGAAGTTCCAAAGAAGAAAATTGGTATCTCAATAGTTGATTGTCAAGTAAGTACCGAGCCTGCCCCTAATGGTTCAATTTCATTCGGTACTTTACCTTCCTATGAGAAACAACCAGAGGCTGGACCTTTGGAACACATGGAAGAGGTTCAATAATGCAGTCTTGAATAGATATACACCATCGAGAGCCTGGGAAATATGCTTACCTGGGGAGATCAACAAATCCCTAAACCCATGGATGAGGTTGTTGATATACAATCCATGTACTATGACCAGAAGAGGAAATCCATCTTGAAGAGAACCACCAAGAAGAAGAGGCTTACTCTGGATCACTCCATCCTCATCACCATAGAGGAAAAAATGATTAGAATGGAGCATGCCAAGACATATGAGCTCATCGACGCAGGGATGGTAATCACATATGCCACCCTAGATAGAGAGAAAAGGGATGAAGAGTAGTTGGTCATTGTGCTGAAGGAGTTGGAACATCTACTCATTTTGGCAAAATATTATCAGGAATCCACATAGGTCACAATGTTCTTGAGAAAGGAATTCCAGTATGCCTACAGTAAATTCACAAATGAGCGACACCTTTTCACTACAGGAATAGACGATTTCCAAGAAGACACACTCATGGCACTGACTACATGCAAATAAATGGAAAGATGGTATGATAAATCACACCAAGCAGTGGAAAGGAGTGGTTACATCAACGTCATTCAATAGGGATGAGACGTCGAAGAGCATGACATTTGGGTACTAAGGGATAGAAGCATCGATCGCATAAAGACGTCGGTAGAATACTGGGTGAAAATGGCCGAAGAACCTCATCAGGAAATCCAAGAGAAATGGTTCGAGTGTGAAAAGAGCAGGACCGAGATCAACCGGGTGATGAGCGACATCGACCTCCTAGAATTCGGCACACCCGATGACTTTGTCGACTTGCATGACATAGTCAAATCACATGTCTAACAATACTGGTCGTGGGATGCAGAGATAACAAAGGTGGAGAACATGGCACCAGGTCAAGTGCAACAGTTCATGGAACACCCAATCAAGGCTCATAATGTGTTTCAATAATTAAGTGCTAGAATAGCCAAGTATCGGGCATGGGCAGTAGAGATAAAGGAGATCCTTTTGGCCCCAACGGACCAACACTGATTCTCATATACCAACACACACAAGGATCTCTTCATCCAATGGATGGAGTACGAGAAGAGACATCCACTCAAGTGAAACCATTTTATGACTCTCATAAGACCGAGCGATGAAAGTGCCATGTGGCGATGTTTCTTTTTACCTAGATTGCACTTTTGATAGTTATTTTGAGTTAATAATATGTTATAAGTAGGAGGATCGACTTGTTATCAAGGGTGGATTTTTTTTTTGCAAAGACCCCCATTTTTGGATTGTAAACAACTATTTCGGAGCTACCTTAATTGAGAAGTCCTGTTTAGGACCTTAGACAAAGTTTTCTTGTTTTTTTTTCATCAAAAACATCTTTGATTGGATCTGAAGAAGAATTATTTCTAATTTTATCTCATGAATGGATGGTGTAAGGAGTAAGAGCCTATGAATCTGTTGATAAGTTATCTAATTCAATATTTTTGTAGTTCTTGTATCTAATGATGAAGAGTAAATCATTGTGTTAATATGTGAATGATGATTAGAGTTAAGGAAACTATTTTTCTTGCCATCGTTTATTGCATATATGTTTTCTTCTGATAATCGTATCTCAGTCAATAATTGGAACACCAACAGATTAACATATTAGTACTAGGCATGTTGTAAGTGTAAGAATCATTGTCTGCATGCTCGAGTACAAGGGTTATCCCGAGCTCAACCTTCTTAAGTATTTAATCCCTCCCCCTTTGTTACCCAGCTAGTTTATACCCTCATTTATCTTGTATCGATCCCACCTATAAGAGAAAATACAAAAAAGAGAACGTTCGAACTAAAGGAGGAGAATTTACAAGAAGATAAATTGTCAATCACTACATAAATCCCATCGATTAATTGGTCGTATCGCGAGATCTGGAAAACCATTCCACCATTAAACGCTGCAGATTCTAATTGGGCCTCGGTGGTGGGTTTGTTTCCTATTGTTGAGTTAAAGGGATTTAGGAACCCTCAACACCTTGTTGATCACTTTGGCACTGATCAACTCTGGTGGAAATTGGAACAACAATTAACCGAACCTCCGAACCCCCGAAGTCCAGAAGTAAATAACAATCATCTATATGAATGTTTGATTAAGTCACAACTGTTGGATTAAGCAGTGGAAGGATAAGTAAGGATCAAATCTAGACCGTTGATTTGGTTCAAGGAAACACGTCAACCATCGGATCAACCATTGTGAGAGGTAACCACTTAGGAATTTTTAAACTATGGAATATTGGATGAGAAAGAATTCACTCGAATGACGAAGTCAACGCTGATTGTTAATCTAATATCCTTAGGAATATTTCTCGATCATTGGATTGAGTACAGTGGAAGGATAGTGTAATAGGTTGGAAGTCCCGAAGGATGAAGTCATGAAGTAACAACAATCATCCATCTCAATGTGCAAGTATAGTTGTGGATCACATCAATTTGATCATATGAAACAAAGGGGAGTCACAAGATAAGCACCTTTCAATTCCAAGTACAGGAAAATGCACCAGATAACGAAGTAATAACTTGATTAAGATCTATTGAAGACCGAGAATGTAAAAAAAAAGTGGGATCGAAATAAGAAAGTCAATCCATGACTGTGATCGACTATTGAAGGTTGATCAACATATATATGATGATAAATTATACCTATCATGATATTATATGAATAATAATGAGGGAAGCACAAATGGAGTTTAAGTCTGTAATAAAGCCCAAGGTCATTTGAAAATAATTTCTTCAAGTATATATATTTATATATAATGGATTGAATGAAGGTTCATTCTATCAGGTTGGTTCATGTTTACACGCTGGGTCTTGTATGATGATTGGATTCCTCACATCTTAGTTGGATCTGAGATCAACAAGATGGGACTTGTTATGAGGGTTGGATTACTCATTTATCAGTTGGATCTAAGAACTACAAGATGGGTCTTGTAACAGAGAGATGGGTCTCTCATAATTGTTTGAAGATGAAGATTGATCTTATGTATTAATTCAAGTTAAATAAATAAATAAAATATTTATTCGTTTCTATATTGGTTGAGAAATTGAAATAACCATATGTTGTTCAATTAATTTATGAAAAATGGAAAATGTTACAAAGTTTTGTGACACTAATTCACCCCCCCTCTCAGTGTCAATTGTACATTTCAATAATTGGTATCAGATTGGGTTCCTTCAACACAGTTTAAACACTGGAAGGTAGATTCTGAAGAACTGGGTGGACAAATGAAGCTCCCTTATTTGATGGAACAAATTATTCTTCATGGAGGGAAAACATGAAAAGATATTTGAAGTCAAGAGGATATGGTGTTTGGGATTCTGTAGTAAGTAATCCCTGGAACTTAACTACTTCAAAGAGAAAAACCAAAACTGCAAAGGAAGCAAGGAGAAACAATTCATTAGCCTTAAAAGTAATTCGGGATGGATTGTCAAACCAAGTCAAAGAAAAGATGAGGCAATAAAATTTTGCTAAGGAATTATGGCTCCATCTAGAAAAATTTTATCAAAATGAAACACAAGAAGAAGAGAAATCCTATCAAATTAAGGAACAAGAATCAGATAAAGATGATTCCTGTCAGAATAAAGAACAAAACTTAGAAGAAGAGATTTCTTTTCTAGATAAGGAACAAGATAAAGAAAAGAAGAATGTCAATCATATTTAAGAACACAATATAGAGAAACATATTTATAATCAGGATGAAATGTAGGCTTTTATGCAAACCTCAATCATCAATGAAGAAGACAACCTCATTGAGGAATTGAGTCATACCTTAGTAATTACTAAAGAAAAATTACATAATCTTAAAACAGATGTTACAGTTGCAATAGAAGAGATCTGTATGGAACCAAGAAATGATATACATATTAAATTTCATATGGAGGCTATTGAAAATATTTAGTATACAACTATTTGCACTCCATAAGATTTGGAGACACTTCAACAGAACTATATGTTGCTACTTCAACAATTAGATCAATCTAGTCATGAAGAGATTGAACACAGAGTTCAACTAGAATACGAGGAAGAAATCAAAATATTGAAAACTAAAGTTTTTGATCTAACAAAAGATATGGAAGAATTAAATACACATTAAAATAAAAGAAAAGAAATACTAACATAAACAAAATAATTGGTTAATAGTCTAAAAACTCAACTTGAGGAAACTAAAGAAAGTGAAGAACTTCTAAATATTTGGTTAACCAGGAAAAAAAAATTCTTACCACATGTTGGAATCATAAATGATCAACTTCAAAAAGATAAATGAAAGTAATAATGCAGATATAATGACTCAAATTGAAGATGCTAAGAAAAATGAAGAATCCCAAAATATCCAAATAAATAAAAATGAAGAATCTTACCAAATGTTTAAATTATAATCCATCAACCTCAAAAGGATTCAGCTAGAATATGAGGAAGAAATACAAATATTGAAAACTAAAGTTTTTATATAACAAAATATATGGTAGAATTGAAGACATATGACAAAGCTATTAAATGCAAAGAAGTCTTGGATGAGATAGAAGAAATAGTCATCAATCTAAAGACTCAACTTGAACATGATAAGGAAGTGGAAGAAGCCTTGAAGATTTAGTTGACTAAAAAGGAAGAGACATGCCACAAGTTGAAATCAGAAATGATCAACCTTAAGAAGATAAATGAATACAGTAATGAAAATCTAAAGATTCAACTCAAGGAGGCCAAGAAAAATGAATAATCCCAGAGGATGCAATCATCCAAAAGGGAAGAATTATGTCACATGTTGAAATTAGAAATAGTCAATCTCAAAACGATGAATGAAAAGACAAACAAGACTGGAAATTTCCCGAATAGGTCATATATCCTAGATAATATTTGGAACATTCAAAGATCAGGTGATGGAAAAACTTGTCTTGGATACAATAAGAAAGAAGACAATGACAAGTGGAGCACCATTTACAAACATGGGAAAGGATCATCCTTCTCAAAAGGAAACGGTGCAATCACAAACCAATTACAAGCCATGAACCTTTTTAAGGAAGGAAGCTATAGAAGTAAAAATGAAGAAGAAAATCAAAAGACAGATCTCTCAAGCCAAAATAAATTCAAGAATGGAAACACCTTCAATGGATATTGCTTTTCTTGTCATAACTTTGGCCATAAAGCAATGGACTGCAAGAAAATAGAGAGAATATATGTGGGAAAATCCAAACACTCAGTTATATGTTGGAGATGCAATTTTGTTGGGAACACAAAAAAATTTTGTCGTACAATGAGATGTTACAACTGTGATAGGTTTGGGCACAAATCTGAAAGCTGTAGGAGCTCAAAAATTAAATCCTTAAATAAATCATTCAAGTCAGTGAGAAAACCTAATAAAAGTTGGAAGAAGAAAGGAGATGACAAATATCCAAAAACACAATTAGAAAGAGAAAGTCCAAAAGGAAAAATATCTCATAGAGATATATGGAGAAGAAAATGTGAAGGAAAAAGAAAGAAAGATGATATTACACCTGAAAATGAAGAAATTAATAATAAGAAAATGATGGGTGGAGGTCCTAATAAAGAATGTGAAATTCAATATGAAATAGATCAAGCTCAAGAAAGGGAAGTCCCTATAGAATAATATGGGACAATATCAAATTCTGATGATGTCATAATCTATTAGCCAAAGAAATAAAATACAAAAATAAGTTTAAATTGGTTTCTACAAAATCAAAGGATTATGCCACGATTCTTTAAATAACATATGGAAAATCTTGACTATCTAAAGATTAGTGGTCAAAAGAAAAATCATTGGTAGAGTTAGTTGTAGAATACAAGAAAGAGAAAATGGAAAAAGAGGAGCACCACCTTAGGGGAAGTATGACCTCATAAGGAGTAAGAAAATATTATTTTTTTAATTTTTGTAATAAAAATGGGAGAAGAGAAAAAGTACCAGAGAAATTCAAGGGGTATCAATCAACAAAGGTCAATTGATATTAGCAAAGATCAATTGATAACAAAATTGGTATTAAATAAATTGGTATTCAATCCTCAATTAATATACTTGTGAAATATCAATGAAGAATAAGAAGAAGATCAAGAAGATCAGTAAGATGCATACCCTTGTCCTATTTTACAAAGGAAAGACAAGTAAAAACTCAAGGGGAGTATTTTTGGTTATCAAATAAGAAAGCAATTAGATTAGGTTTAACATACTTGATCACTACAAATTGGTATCAAGAAGACTACTTATTTGAACATAAATATCCCATTGAACTAATATAAGCAGTTAGTAAATTCACAAGGGGAGAAAAATAGTCAGAGCTTCACTCTTTGTCATTGATGTCAAAGGGGGAGACAAGCAGTAAAACACAGTTAAGTAGAAAACAAATTTCCTATCAGATAGAAAATAATATCAGTGATATGAGGAGAAAAGGTATGGAATCATTTTTGTTTTACAGATATGTTTCCCTTAATGACAAAGGGGGAGATTGTTGGCATTATTGATTATATGGTGTCATTGATGGAAACATGAGGAAAAACATGTACAATAATCAAAGAAAAGGAAGATCACCCTGGGGCAGAGGAATATCACCTTGTGGAAAAAGCAATTCGTGATCATTGTTGATCACGATAGGATCAACAATGATCCTATGATTCTAAATCTTAGGAGAGGTATTATGAAAATAATCCATGTACAGAAGAAATGACAAAGCACAAGATATTTAAGATCTTGGGAGGTTTAGCAACTGAATATCAGTGCATAAAATTCAGAATTAATCAAAATCTCAGAAGGAAAAGCACATTGTAGAAATGTGATCAGGATTGAAATACCCACAATAAAACTCAAAAAGGATCGAGGAAGAATCTTCCCCACAGATGTAGATTTCAGGATAAACTAGGACCATCAGATCTGGGATTTATAGAGGAAGACCTTCGGATCAACATTCGATTAAGTCATGACCGTAGGATATTAGTAAGGATAGATCAACACCAAGGAACCATTGTGGGATGCAAGGGTTGGATTTAAATATCATGTAAGTTTCAGTTCTGAAATATACACCGACCGTCGATCATCATCTGCCAATAGATCTATGGTTGGAATCAGTTCCACTACTCTAGAACCCCAGAGCCCCGGAGTCACGAACAATTGAAATTCTGACAACCGTTGGATCGTGTTGAGATTTTCATGTCAAATATGGATCGTTATATGAATATTGTTGGACACACCTACCACACTTAGAGGGGGGGTGAATGAGTTTGGGGATCTTTTTCCCAAAACTTCCCTCTTACACAAAAACTCCTTAGTTAACATTCAACATTTTATCATTACTCATTGATGTCATTTATAATCAGTTATATGTGAATACATATCAACAACATATCATCAACAAATCATCTCCACAGGGAACATAAAGAACACAAGATGTATGTACAATTTTTCTTTTTATTATGGACTTCAATCTGAGGGTTTTTCAACCACAACTGAATAGAGTACAATTCTAAAAGAGCACCAGCTCTATATGCAATACTCGACTTACATTCTCAACACCAACTGATATGAGGCAGCAATCCCCAACATATATCAATCTGTCAACATAAACAAGTGCATCAACCATGCACCAACCTGTGCCAAACAACATGTAATCAACCTGTACCATAAACAAGTGCATCCAACCATGTACCAAGTATATACCAATCATTTGTCAAGTAATCAACAACAATTACTCATCAATATGTACCAACATCATCAACTGTACACCTCATGTATGTGCCAACTCATCAACTGTTTGTCTCAACCATGACTTGTTTTGGATTAGTCAACAACCCCGAATTGAAATAATAATAAATTTGTACCTATAATGAATGAATATATGAAACTGATACACAATGTTATTCAATGTGTTTTATGCAATTCCTCTAGGTGGGACTACTTTAAACCTCTCATAAAAGGCGTTATAGCAAAAATGACATACCTTGCTGAATTCTGGCTTATTCTAGAGAGCAACCTTGAAGAGTGTGGCATGCACAAAATGTTCATTTAATTGATATGAAACTATTTCAAAACATACTAAAGCCTATAACCTAACCTTCACATTTAGTCTCACTGAATTCGGATATGTTATGAAGAAGTTATGACATTTTTACCCGAAACACCTGTTTTTGACTAGTTTCAGGACTAGCCACAAACCCTATTTTCCACGGAGTGTAACTCCCAAAATAAAACGACCCACAAGATGAATTTTTTACCACAAATACTTGGGAATGTTTTCTTAATGGCGTGGAATTGCACGGTCTGAATCATTATAGAAAAATAGTTATAGCGAAAATGGTGAGATGACCTGTAAATAACATACCTTAGAAAGCACCATCAAAAGAATTTATCCTTCCTTGCATTTCGGCCTTCTTTTCTTCACCTTTCCCTAGAATTTCAGCTTATATATCCTCGGTTACCTCAAACACATATAGATATTCAATATGCTCAAGTGTAATTAAAATGAAAGAGCCTTGCCTCTTATTTATACTCTCCAAGTAGCTTCCTTAAAAACATCTTCTAGGTCACTTGGCCCCACTTTCCTTATTTTAGGGTTAACCCACTTCT
>SNQJ01S0019775.1:7349-37347 GCA_010110895.2 Picea sitchensis
CATGAGAAATACGAATCAAGGACGACAATCTCTTATTATATATTTTTGGATTTGAGAAAACCAATTGGCTCAAAAAATAAACTGTGTTATATTAATAACACATATTGGGTATTATAACCATATATATGTTGATTTTAACAGAAATGTTATATATATATATACGTTGATTTCAACAAAAATGTTATATATATATATATATATATATATTTAATAAATAAATAAGTTGATTTCAACAGAAATGTAAAAAACAAATGTAACATAGAAATATAAATTTAATAAAAAGATGAAATTTTATAGAAGATAGAGAAATGAAAGTAAACTGAATAAATGAAATTATAAGATTTTGTAGACATCATCTATCATAACTACATAATCCCGCACTATTCGGGACCTTTAGGTGGCTGGATAATTAATATTTATCATTAGCAAATTTGAAATGATTTGTTTCTATAGACTGTTTCCCATGTTCACATGGAGAACATCGACATGTAAGAGATTGTCCATAGACTCACATGAGAGTTTGGTAACCATGGGCAAGGCAGCTTAGGTTTAATGTAAGTAACAAAAGTTTCACAATTTTAAGCATTCCAAGGATGTGGTAACTTGAAACTAGCATATTAAACGAAGTGTTTGGGGTATGCATATAGGAGTGAAAACCATGTGTTAATAAGAAAATTATATCAAGACATTGAAGAAAAGAAAAGGGAAATACATATTTGATTCGGAGAGAAATGTAAAAGAAAATAAAATTAATAAGAATCGGATAGAAATGTAAAAGAAAAAAATTAATAAGAAAATTATATCAAGACATTGAAGAAAAGGGAAATACATATTTGATTCGGATAGAAATGTAAAAGACAAAAAATTAATAAGAATCAGATAAAAATGTAAAAGAAAAAATTTAATAAGAAGATGAAATTTTATGGAAGATAGATAAATTTCATTAAATTAAATTAATGAAATAATAATGTTAGAAAAATTACAAATGATAAAGTGTATTTTTATATTACTAGCACAGTCACAAGTAACTCGTGGCTGGTGAACGTCGAAATAACAGAGTCTAGGCATTAAATAACTATAGAACTATGCGCATTAAATAATCGATGCGGTAAGAGCTCCAGGCAGGAAAATTCCGTCCAGTAAATAATAGTTGTAATAAAAATAGTGGCTGGTGAATTTGGGTTCTCTAGAAAATGAAACGTTAATCACTCAGAGGTGGCAATCAGCGAGCTATTATAGTAAATTTCAAATATGATTAAGTAAAAGTAAAAAAATAAACATGTAAACAAATGTCTTTATAGTAGTGAGGAAGTTAGTGGTTGAAATCACAACCATTGATTTATTGGGACGACTAAGAATATTCCAACAATATTTAATCTTGTCCATACAAAACTGATTAAGCACTAAAAACATATTAAATGTGCCCATTATCAATAGGTGTACAACTTTCGGCCTAAAAATACTCGTTCTTAACATGAAAATGTTACATAATTTTTTTAAACTTATAAACAAAATTATATTAAAGAAAAGATTAGTATAATTTAAATTGAAATGTTTCTAAATAGAAATTATTAAAATTATAAATTAAAATTCTTGTATTTTATTAGTCATCATTGAATAGATTGAAGAGATAATAACATTTTTCTAATATATGTTAGNATTTACCCCAAGCCTATAGAAATATGGAATGTCACAACACCTAAGGGCATTCGACAATTGAAGGATTCCCTTTGTGTATCTATGCCTTGGTGACCTCCTAGGAAAAGGGTGGTTGCTTGCTTGCTTGTGTTGACTAAAATCATTTAGTGAGAAACATTGGTGGTTAGTACTCATGACTTTTGGTATTGATAATGTTTTAACTACATTGAGTAATAACAACACCTAGAAACCACAACACAATCCATCTCTAGGGGGTCCTTAGCATCAGAGTTGGATAAGGACACCATTAGGAGTTTTTTTGCAGTAAGGACGGGTAGAGAGGCCTTAACCATGGTTTAGGAAGAAAAAAAAGTACCTTAGGATCTTGTTTAATATTTTTAGGCTTGAGAGCCTTGAATAAGTCCTCAAACCATCACATCACTCATTTGTAAGGATTCCTTGAAGGCCTCCAAGTAGGATACAAGTTCCATGAGTAGGTTTTGTTCCCTAAAAATGGGTCTTAACACCTAAAAATGGTTAAGGGGGAGGTAAATGACTTAAGCCATAATTGAACCTTCTCAAGATCATGTGCCATGAAAAACACCTAGAAACCATGACATGATCTCTCACTTCAATGTATTTGGACTAATATTTGGAAATGAGCGGAATTTATATGTTTTTCATACTACATATGGGTCTTGGGGCCTTGACCATAGTTTTGGTAGGGAAAGAAGCCTCAATTCCTTAACCATGGTCAAGGGAGGGAAACAAAAACTCAAGCCCCAAACATATCATATCTAGTTCAAGCACCATGAACAAGTCCTTAGGTAACCACACAAGACCATGGATGTGTCACAAGACATTAGTTATCATCAAAGAATGAAAACAAGTGCCTTACAATATTGTTGAGGATTTTGAATCTCAAGAGACTTGAACAAGTCCTCAAACCAACATAAAAAAACTTTGGCCTTTAAAAGGGATATAGGCATCATGATTAGGTTTTGTACATTGAAAATGGGTGTAGAGGCATAAACACAGAAAGTTGGAAACAATGGACTAAAGTCATAAATAAACCTTCTCAATCTCAACCACCATCGAAAACACCTAAAATCCATGACACAAGTCCTCTCTAGGGAATCTTTGGCATCCAAGTTGAATATGGGTGACATCACAAGGTCTTATTCATCATGGATGGGTCTTAGCTGGTTCATGACCTATGTAACATATCATTCACCTCAAAGGGCCCTTGTAGGTTATTTTTGGATTATTTGAGGGATACAAGTATAATAGAAATGGGTCTTGAGGGCTTAGCATGCATGTTAAGGGGGAAAGAAGGGTCTTAAGCCCTAAATCATGAACCTTCTTGATCTCAAATGCCATGGTTAGGTCGGGAGGAAAAAACTTGAACCTAGTTATACTCTAAACATCACTGCTTAAGATCAATCATCATGAACAACACCTGCAAATTACCATAACACAATCCCTATGCATCGAAATTTGACATGGTTAGACTAGACACATGCCTTGAATGATTGTAATCACATCTCTTCTTATATATAAAACTGCCATCATTATAGCAAGTCTTGCACTCTGTATTTTTATAGTCTTTGTACATTTATTTCATTAATAGAAATCATGTATTGTTGTATCTCTCTATTTCTTGAAATTTTTATTAGTATTTAATTGTAATATCTCTACTGTCATTTCATTCTGAAAATAATCTGGATCAACATGAAAGATTTCTCAAACCACCAAACCATTATAAAGTACCTTCATCCTTGAGTAGGATATGGGTACCCATAGGAGGATTTTCACATAAGGGATGGGTCTTAGGCTATCGGCCCAAAATGAATCTTATAGGGCATTGATCCATGAACTATGCCTTAAACCAACACACAAACCAAAATCATTGGCCTTATTCTTGGATATGGACATTATTGAGAGATTTTGTGTACCTAGTATGGGTCTCATGGCCTTGATCATCATTGACATAGGAAAATAAGGGCCATAGTACCTAAGCTAATATTCTAGGATCATAATTCATTAATGACACCTCAAACCATCACATAAACCCTCTAGATAGAATATTTATCTTATGAAAGATATATTAGCATCCTTTGACATTTTTAGGCATAAGGGATGGGTCTCAAGACCTTAACCATGGTCATGGGATAAAATGAAGGGTATTAGTACCTAAATGAATCTTTTAAGGCTCATGATCCATGAATGAGTCCTTGAATCACAACACAAGTCATTTAGAGGGGATATTTGGTTTATGCTTCAAATATGGGTGCCATTAGGAGGTTTTGTACACCAAGTATGAGTCTTGGGGTCTTGACCATGGTAAATGGAATAAATAAAGCACATCAAGTCTTATATAAATATTTTAAGGATATTCTTCATTAATGTGTCCCTAAAGCACCAAATAGGCCCTCCAAAAGGGGTCTTAAATCTCTATTAATTGGGATATGGGATCTTATAAAAGTTTTTTCATACTAGGGATACAATGTTTAATGCATCAAGGAATGGTATCGAGGCCTTAACCATGGTAGGGGGATAAATATAGGGAATTATTTCCTAAATGAATATTATTGGGCCAATGGGCCATGTTCAAGGCCTTGATCTATGACATGGGTCCTCTAAAAGGAATATTTTTCATACAAATGGGAGATGGGTGCCATTAGGGGAGGAAAATAAGGTCATTGGCCCCTAAATGAATCTTATAAATCTTATTGGATATGAAATATTCCTCAAACCACCACAAAACCCTCCATAAAGTACATTTTTTCCTTAAGTGGGATATGGTTACCATTTCATAGGTTTTTCAACAAGATATGGGTCTTGGGCCATTGGCCCAAAAATAATATTCTAGGGCCCTTTTCCTTAAACTAGGTCTAAAGCCATCACACAAACATGGATCATTGGCCTCTTGGTTGGATATGGTAATGATTGATATATTTTGCAAACCATGCATGGATCAAAAGGCCTCAACCATAGTCTATGAAGGAAAACAACAGATATAGAATATAAATTAATATTTTAGGGTTCATAATCCATTAATGACACCTTGAACCACCACACAAACCCTCATATGGGATCTTTGTACTCCAAATGAGATATAGGCACCATTTGAAAGTTTTAGACACAATATATGGGTCTTAGGACTATGACCATGATCATGGAAGAAAATAAATGGTATTAAGGCATAAATAAAACATTTAAGACTCATGATCCATGAATGGGTCCTTGAATCACTACACATTCCCATTAAAAGGGATATTGGCCTCTATTTGGGATACGGGTGCCATCAGGAGATTTTTGTGTAGCAAGGATGCATATTGGGGTCTTAACCATGGTAAGGGGAGGAAATAAATTGAATCAATTTTTGTTTAAATATTTTAAGGATCTGATCCATGAACAAGGCTTTAA
This sequence comes from Picea sitchensis, assembly GCA_010110895.2. Taxonomy (NCBI): domain Eukaryota; kingdom Viridiplantae; phylum Streptophyta; class Pinopsida; order Pinales; family Pinaceae; genus Picea; species Picea sitchensis. The sequence goes on from SNQJ01S0019775.1 coordinate 12,417, forward strand.
AGTTCCATGTAAACCCTATAAAAGGGATAATTGATCTTCGAGTGGGATATGGGCACCTATAGGAGGTTTTTCATAATAGGGATGGATCTTGGGGTCTTGACCATGGTCAAAGGTATAAAAACTAGACATATGACCTAAAATAAGCTTCTTGGGCTCATGAGACAAAAGGAGGCCTTAAAAAACTACACACGCCCTTGAGAGGGGATATTTATAAGCCACCATTTGGGATACATACACCATTAGGATATTGTACTCATAGGTTATGATTCTTGATGCCTTAACCATATCCATATGGAAACCATTAGAAGAGTTTGATTATTGAATTACCTAGTGGAGTTGATGTCACAGAAGCGTCAATTCACCCACCACAAATGTCATGCACCGACCTCGTATATTGAGCACTAGAGAATGGGGCCAACGTTGAAATTTTTTCAATATGTGTCGGTATGCATCTAAACTTGACATGGTTAGACTAGACACATGCCTTTATGGTATGGGATGGTTTCAATACTCGAGGATGTATGATTTACCCACATAATCTTTGAGATCATCCACATTTGCATCAACGTTCATCATGCACCTCTCATTGTCATCATTCGTCATTCCCTTATATAAAATCATTGTCGAAACTATATTGAAATTTGACATAGACCTTCCAATGAACCCATCACAAATTTCCTCCACCGAACCTGCATAGTGCGTAGTGAATGGGGCCAACATTGAATTTTTTTCAATATGTTCGCATATGCATCAAAATTTGACATGGTTAGACTAGATAGTTTCCTTGAAGGTATGGGAGGGTTTCGATACTTAAGGATGTTTGATGTCCCCACATAATACTTAAGGACGGTTTGATTATTGAATTACCAAGTTGATTTGATGTCGTAGAAGTTTCAATTCACCCACCACAAATGTCATCCACTGACCTCGCATAGTGAGCAGTGAATGGGGCCAACGTTGAAATTTCTTCAAACGGTGCATGTATGCATCAAAATTCGACATGGTTATACTAGAAACATGCCTTGATGGTATGGGAGGGTTTCAAGACTCAAGGATTCCTTATGTCCAGGCCACATAATATTTGAGATCATTCATGTTTGCAACAACATTCATAATGGGCATCTCATTGTCAAATTTCATTGTTTCCATATGTAGAATCTTTATTGGAAGTCTCTTGAAATGTCATGGAACTTCCAATTCACCCACCACAAATGTCATGGAACGATCCCACATAGTGAGAAGTGAATGGGACCAATGTTGAAATTTATTCAATATGTTCCTGTATGCGTCAAAATTTGACATGGTCAGACTAGACACATGTCTTGAAAGTATGGGAGGGTCTCAAGACTCAAGGATGTATGATGTCCCCACATAATATTTGAGATCATCCACATTTGCATCAACGTTCATCATGCACATCTCATTGCACATTTTTTCCATTCCGTTCTATAGAATTGTTGTCGGAACAATCTTGACATTTGACATGGAACTTCAAATACACCCATCACAAATTTCTTCCACCGACCCCACACAGTGAGCATTGAATGGGGACAATGTTGAAATGTTTTCAATATGTTCCTGTATGCATTGAAATTTGACATGGTTAGACTAGATAGTTTTCGTGAAGGTATGGGAGGGTTTCGATACTTAAGGATGTTTGATGTCCCCGCATAATATTTGAGATCATCCATGTTTGCATCAATGTTCAATATAATGGATGTCTCATTGTCATCATTCTTTATTTCCATCTATATAATGTTTTTAGGAACTCTCTTGAAATGTCATGCCATCCAATACACGCATCACAAATGTCATCTTGCACTGACCCTGCATAGTGAGCAGTAAATGGGGCCAACATTGAAATTTCTTCAAACTGTGCATGTATGCATCGAAATTCAACATGGTTATACTAGACACATGACATGATGGTATGGGAGGGTTTCAAGACTCGAGGATGTATGATGTCCCAACCACATAATATTTGAGATCGTCCATGTTTGCAACAACGTCCATAATGGGCGTCTCATTGTCAAATGTCATTGTTTCCATCTGTAGAATATTTGTTGGAAGTCTCTTGAAATGTCATGGAACTTACAATTCACCCACCACAAATGTCATGCACCAACCCCACATAGTGAGCAATGAATGGGGCCAACGTTGAAATTTCTTTAATATGTTCCCATATGCATCAAAATTTTACATCGTTAGACAAGACACATGCCTTGACGGTATGGGAGGGTTTCAAGAATCAAGGATGTATGATGTCCCAAAATAATATTTGAGATCATCCACACTTTCATCAATGTTCATCATGATGCATCTCTCATTTTCATCATTCGTCATTCCCTTCTATACAATCGTTGTCGAAACTATCTTGAAATTTGACATGGAACTTCCCTTCTATAGAATTGTTGTTGGAACTATCTTGAAATTTGACATGGAACAGACTATCCATGTCAAATTTCGGTGCATATTAAATGTGAACAGAGTATCCATGTCAAATTTGTGTGCATATAGAAACATTTTGAAAAACTTTCAACATTGGCCCCATTCACGGGTCATTGTTTCCCATCATGTACTCTAGCCGAGTATAATTCATCATGTTTTTACACTTCCAATGATCGGATTCACATTTTTTGATATTACAGGGAGAAAATGCACTACGTTTCTACTTCCGGCACTCAGTCCGACACTCCTAGCACTCATTTTGGTACCCGATCTGACACTCTACCCAGCATTGCGTATTGCACAAAAACGGAGAGGGAATTGGCAGTTATGGTATTAGCGGTCAGTGATGGGCGAATCGGGAACATGGGCTTTTTTCATGCTTTCCCCCTCTAGATACTAATCTCTCGACAACTCAGTTTTGGTTGTTCAACTGAGCGATTATTGGCTCGATCTGTTTGATCAGTTAGGGCATCATTTAATGCAAATTGCCGAATTTAGAAGTGGTTCGACCCTCCTATGGTCAACCACTTGGTCTGTAAACATTATAAATACCATCGATTTGGTTAGATAGTTGTTAAGCAATAGAAGCATCAGTGTGATAGACAAAAATACATTTTTTCTCTTTTTTGCCATTTTACATTGCCAGATTATACAAGAACTGTGTTTTTGAGTTTTTATGGTGAATTCATATTGTTGAGTGTGTGGTGTTCTTTTAGAAAGTGACCACGACTTGCTAGGGGGCCCACCAACAGTCTGGTAACTGTGTTTGTGTTTGCTTATGCATTTCATAGTTTAGTTGTTCTCTTTATTTTCCTGTACATGCATTTTTATTATGTTAATTAGTTTGTTGTTATAATTTAATTGCTTTGACTCTCTTTTGTAGATTAGTATGATGAATTGTGTTAGCATGCATTAATATTGTAGTTAGGAACGGATCTGCATATCCCTAGACTAACCCCATGTGTAGTTAGATATTAGATTACATCTTTATTTATGATTTTAGAACCAAGCTTAAAACAAAGTTTTAATTAGAATAGAACATAGTTTTTATTTAAGCTTTCTTCGACAAGGATTTGATGGATGGATAGGATCAATTTTAGTTTTTAATCATAGCTTGCTTATTTCATTTTTATGTAGAATTGTCTTAGCTAGTTGTTGATTAATGTAGTTGTTAGCTTACTTTTTAATGTCATGTTTTAAATTTATGTTCTTAATCATTTTCTTATTGCAGTTTGAATTGTTAGAATAGATGTAACATAGTTTCAATTTATGTAATTTCCTTTCCTAGAATTATATTGCAATTATATTTCTTAGTTAATGGTTGAATCTAGTTTTGATTACATAGTATAGAAGTACAATGATGATCTTGTTATATTGTTGATGGTTAATAAATGAATATGCAGGGTAATTGACGATTGTTTTTTTCATGGCTAAATTCTCATTGGATTGTTTAATCCATACCTTTCACTTTTCTATTGAGATTAGTGTTGAGCTTATACCACTTGAATTATCCTTTGTTTTCAAGTGCCATCGAGATATCATACGACACCAGAGACATTCACACAACCACCAACATTATGTTTGAGTTTTCATATATTTAAAATATAGTTTTCTTGCTTTCATAGATTAAGAAATAGTTTTCATGCTTTCATAGATTAAAAGAATAGTTTCATGTTTTATAGATCAGAAGATATAGTTCCTTGCTTTCATAGTTTCAAAAGATAGTTTAATTGTTTTTGTAGGATAGATAGTCTTTGCTTTGATATACTAGATAGTAGTTTTTCTTATCATAGGTTCAAGACTAGTTGCTAATCTTTCTTTCTTTCAATTAAATAGATTTCCTTTCATGAATTATAAATAGTTTTGAGTTAAGAACATAGTCCACTTGCCTCTTAGGCTAGATAGTTTTTCAATGAGAAGTTTTAATTTGATTGCTTGCAATAGTCTTTAGTAGGTTAGTTAGTTGTCTTTGTTTACTTGTCTATTTTCTTTAGTAGGTTAGTTAGTTGTCTTTGCTAACTTGTCTATTTCTTTAGTAGGTTAGATAGTTGTTTTCTTTAGTAGGTTATTTAGGTGTCTTTGCTTGCTTGTTTATTTATTTGATTTCATAGGGTAGTTACTCATTGAATATAGGTTGGCAAGTTAAAGAAGTTTGCTTTTGTCATTTGTTTATTATGCTTAAATAGTTTTTTTTTCTTATTGTTATGAACTAGTTTCCTTCAAGTAGGGTTTTTATTATCTTTCTTAGAACTATCCATCAATCCTTGGCCCAAAAGTACTTAGGCTACCTAGTTTAATGTTGCTTAGTAGGGTTTTCTCATTAGATAACTTTTCTTGAGTAGATTAGCCTTAGATAGCTACATTCCTTAGTTAGAATATAATCTTACCAACCCTTCTACCTTTGTCATATATTTTCCTACAAATATAAGTTTACGTACCCTGGGTGGACAATTTAATTGAGGGTTTTTAGTGTGTTTTTAGTGCATATATAACACCCATCATTTTTGGTGTCGTTGCCAGGGTGTTGTCTTAAGGTAAGAAGTAGTTAGGAAATAGATCATTCCGAGACCTTAGCATTAGATTGGTGGAAGGGGAACTTTAGGAGGAGAGGTAAGAACCTGTGCATCTTCTATAGCAGGTTCCCCCAAACCCAATGGTATTTTTTCCTTTTTTTTTTTTTTTACTTTCATGAATAGACCTAGAGACCCAAAAGGTAGATAGGTTAAATCTAAATCAGACCTTACAACCAAGGTTCCTTCCGACCGTTTTGGGGGAAGGAACATTCCACTCATAATCTCCACAGACCAATACCGAAAAACAGGAGCTAGCTCAACCCAATGAGCTAAAGTAGTCTCTAAAAGAGACTAAAACATGGAGCACTATAGAATAAGAAATTGAAGTATCAGTAATAGTCGGACAGGAGGCAAGACCACTCGAGCCTTCCACAGAACCAAACAATACAACCTTTGTTTTCTTACCACCATCAGGATATCCTAACTTTGTGGATATCATCTTTGTTTGAACCAAGTTTTATCAAATGACAAGATGAATTTGAAGGTGACCATTGATTTGGAATAACTCTCCCAAATCCTAGCAACAACTGGGATCTCTTCTTTTCAAGAAGAAGACATCTTGACAATAGTCAAGAACTTATCTACCTCTATGGAAATATTAGAAGAATCAAGGTCCTATGAGCTACAAAATGATTTTCCTTTCCAAAATGCGAAGGAAGTTGAAAAATTATGGACTACATCCAGTGGAGAGAAATCATTAAGACCTAAGATTAAGGAGTTCTCAACATCCATCTCAGTAGATCCTTTATGTACTTCAGAAATAAATCATCCAAAATAAGAGGATCTGCATAGCATGATGAAGGAGATCATTGAAATTACTGTTGATGAACATCAAGATTACATTGAAATTTGGTTTCAAGAGGTCATCAGGCCACAATACTATTCTATTCTTCAACACCTTCTGATGCCCAAACAAGTAGGTTGGTTGGTTCTTCATATCCAGGTAATCACTGTGATAAATTTTTCATACATGGATATGAGTATGTTTCTTATCTTGTTCCACACATGGTTACATTGGAAGAGTTCTCTCACTTGAATAAATATTTTCCCTTTCTTTTTAGGTAGGGTAGGATAGTAAATAAATGTTGCATGTTGTTATTTTAGCTTAGAGTCTAATGCAACCTCATTTTACATTTTCTTTTAATAAAAGAACTATGAGATACATGTTCCTATGAATTGATCTCATTGATCTCCTTAGTTTATTATATTTTAGAGTGTGGTTTTTGCAATCAATTTTAGAGATCTATGTAGGTATTTATATAACCAAGGGTAGACAATTCCAAGGAAATATAAAAGAAGGATTTTCTTCAAAAATATTGTTACACTTGAGCCTTGTTGTCTGCTAAGCATCAAATGAATAATGACTTGTGGTAGTTAGCCATGTTTTTGCAAAGATTTTCATCTTCTTGTTCTTAAGGAATTTTAAAAAGAAATTTCTTCTGGAAATCTTCACCACTATATAAGGAAGTGATATCGTAACCATCAAGCTTAGAGATCTATCGTACAGTTTTCCCAAGAAACCTGAGTAAGTAAGTAAAGTATATTTATTAAAGAGTAACAAGGAAGTTTGATTAGCGGTTAGTCATGGAAACATCACAATAACTAGAAAAGAAGAAAGTGAGTTGAGCCTAGAGATACCTTTATGTTCTTTCTCAATGGTACCATCCACTACACACTAAATAGCTTGATTATATCATATCTTTAGATAGGCCACGTCTTCTTAAGTACCCCCTTACATCAGGACAATCACTAAGTAATATAACAGAAAGTCATCCTCTAACACAAATACCACCCCAATTGAGAAAAAAGAAAGAAAAAGTTGTTTTCAGAGTTGTCCCCCAACCTTCTTGCATAAAGCAATATTATACTAAAATATTAAAATATGGAGGGCCAGTCTCTGAGGGTGTAAGAGGCTAACTCGTCGGGATACTAAACAGGTCTGCTAGTAGTGGGTATTGGCCTATGGTATGACTAGGTAAACCCATCGGAGTAATGAACAGGCTTGCTGGTAGCGGGGCATTCTACCTAGCAAGAATGGTAATCTGACAAAAATAAATAATAAATTTAAACTTGTCCTGATGTACGACATTACTTGCAGACAAAGCTGACATGAAGTATGTATGGTTAAGATAAGGTTAATGAACTCCATAAAGTTTCCATTGGGAACTAACTCTAAGACTATCTTGAAAATCTCTTGCCTACCTCTTCTTATCTATATATAGGATCTCTTATCCTATAGGTGGGGCCATCATTTAACCGTCTCGTCAGACCAATCTGTAAAATTTATCTCTACACTTAACAAGCTGTAAATCTTCGGCTATTGGGAGAACTGTCTGGTTTCCTATATTTTTTATTGTGAGGTGTCACAATACTTAGGTGTGGAGTAGGGGTTCATGAGTTGACAAATGATAACATTGCCTAGAAGAAGTAAATCTTTGTAAAAATTTATGTGTATTGTTTTCATGATATAGGCTATTACATCAACAATCATTTTATTTTCGAAATGCTAATTCCATGTGTTATAAATTGATGTAAATCTCCTTAACAAACCACTTAACTGGCTTATTGTCATCGCAGACTATTCATTACAGAGTTATTATTACATGCCTTATAAAATGAGAGATAGAGGAATGGATTGTGTGATCATGATGGAAAAACAAACAATAATGGAACACTCTTATCTTACCTCTGCTTCTATTCACTATATTCATGTTATCTGAGGGATCAATTGCCTCAGCCACAAAGCCCCCAAGAGTTGGATACTGCTGGTTTAAACACCACCAGTTGCCAAGAGCAAGCTATAACAGGGTTTTCAAACCCGAATTTCAGAACATCTCTAGAGCTAAGGGATACATAAAAGAGGAGCTAATCTAACCCCCCTCTCAAAACAGTAAAGACCTATTTCTAATTCATGGCATGAGGACGTGCCATATCTTCATTCTGGGGGGAGTTTCCTGAGCTAAAAAAAATGCTAAGTATTGTCCATTTGTATAGAAAAACTCATGAGAAGAGGACGTAGGATTTCTGTCAGAATTCTATCATACTGTCTTTTTACAATGTCTTGGGATATTATATCAGCAGTTGTTTGTATTGGTATGATAAATTTTATATTGCTGACATCATTGTGTGTTATGATCTTACTGTGCATGTTTATGTTTATGCTATATAAGACTTTGTATCCTTAACTGGTTCTTTGTGACAATTACAGATCAATAACACATTGTTAAACTCACTACAGATCTGTGTTACACACCTATGAACAGAGGAACAAGGTTAAGTGGATCTATATTAGTCTAGGTATTTATCTCAGTATGGTTTTGATTTGGAGTTTTCTGGATGAGAATCTAGGTCTAGGGATCTAGGCTAGGGTTTCCAAAAGATGAGTTGCAAAAATAGAATGGGGCAAGGTAGGTATACTCAGTAGCATTTAGGATTTTTCATTGTGTATAGGCTAGATGCGGAGACTAAAACATTGGAATAATATCATGAATCGATTCATATGAATAATCTGTAACATAACATGACAGTTTCATCCAAAATAGTGCAAATAACTTTGAAACAATCATAGGAAATCATGGAGGTGGCAACAAATTGTAGTAGAACAGAAACAAGTTTTGAAGGCCTTCCTCGATGATTTATTTAATGAAAAAGTTATGAATGGAAATATGAATATGTCCTCTACACTCTGTAGTCACTAATCCAAGAGAAAATATACATATAACCCCTTCTCAATTGATTTGAAAACAAACTATCCAAAAGCGCAACAACTATGACAGAAGCGCAATAGAAAAATAGGGGTCAAAGATGGGGATATAACTTTTTAACCATAACCCATTTTAAAAACATATTAGATTTTTTTGTGGATAAGGTTTTTATTAAGATAAACCTCTCTCAGTTTTGTGAAATTAATTCTCATGTTCTTGGAATATGTGCCACAACATAATGACTAAAACAAAAAATTAAATTGGAGAATTTGATTTTCTGAGATGGGCCTCCAAGAATGTTGAATATATCCCACTATATGATACCTATGTAAATAATTAAGGAGGTTATTATTATTTGGTATGTCCTTAGAAAAAACCTCCTTTGGGTTTCCAAAATTCATCTTTATTTGGCCAAAAACCTGTTTTGAAAATAATGACTAAAACAGGAAATTAAATTGGAAAATTTTATTTTCTGAAATAGGTCTCCAAGAAAGTTGAATATGTCCCAATATATGATACCTATGTAAAAAATGAAAGATTTTATTGTTATTTGGTATGTCATTATAAATAACCTCCTTTTGTTTTCCAAAATTCATCTTTATGTGGTCAAAAAAATCTTTTTAAAATGATGACCAAAAACAGAGTCAAAAACACAGTGTGGTCTTGTAGAACACTTTTTGTGACTTTTCCTGATCCATTTTCTGATGTAGTAGTTCTTGGCCATGTGTCTCTAAAGATTGATGTCCATGTTGTCCTTTTTTAGGAGCATCTCCAGGTGTTCATTGAATCTTCCAAGACAATACTCTCTGTCCTTTTCAAATCTTGCTACAATGGTGCCTTCAATGTCTTGTTGACATAGTGAAGGTAGATACTCTATTTTTTAAGCTTTCCATTTTCGATTGTTAACCCACTTTCAATAAAAAAAAAAAATTCCCTTCTACTTTTTAAAGATCTTGAATAATATGTCCTATCAAGTGAGGAAGAATGCAACCAACCCCCACAACATCCTCTTTCACCATGGCCTTATCAAACTTCTTGTTTTAGCCGAATTGGAAAAAATAGGGGCAAACTTGGGATGCAATCATTTATCAATTTGTAAAACCTCACTTGAAAATCAAGGATAGAAAAAATATATCAGATCTAAGGACTATTTCTCCATCCAAAACCCACTCTCCAAGGACTCCAAACCCTCCTGCACAAGCCATTTCTTTACCAGAACAAAAATCCAAGAAGCTTGTTGAAATCCAACCGCAGCCTCAGAGCACAACTGAAGCAACACGAGAGGCATAAGGAAAAGTATTCACAGCAAGAAGGAGAAGCTTCCAAAGTTGATCCTCCTCAACAAGATTACTCATAAGGGGTAATTTCATTTTGTTTGCAGTGGGACTTGAAAAATCTTAATTGTGGGGGTAATGTTGGGCCCGAGATATGATCACTTTTATGACGGTTATTATACACTTTTGTTGCATGTACATATGTGTTTTTCATATTTTGAAGGAGACTTTTGAAGAATTTTATGTTAAAACAGTATGATCGACATAAGGTATGGATGATTCATGTTTAATGATTGTATCGAGTATAATTCATCATGTTTTTACACTTCCAAGGATCTAATTCACATTTTTTGATGTTACAGGGTGAAAATGCACTACGTTTCTACTTCCGACACTTAGTCCGGCACTCCTTCCAACACTCGTTCTGGTACCCAATCCAACACTCTGTCTAGCACTCCGTATTGCACAAAAACGAAGGGCGACTTGGCGGTTATGGTATTGGCGGCCAATGATGAGAGAATCGGGAACGTGGGTTTTGTTCATGTTTGCCCCCTCTAACTACTGAGCTCCCGACAACTCAATTTTGGTTGTTCAACTGAGCGATTATTGGCTCGCTCTGTTTTATCAGTTAGGGCATCATTTAATGCAAATTGTCGAATTTAGAAGTGGTTCGACCCTCCTACGATCGACCACTTGGTCTCTAAACATTATAAATACCACCGAGGTGGTCAGATAGTTGTTAAGCAACAAAAGCATCAGTGTGATAGACAAAAATACGTTTTTACTCTGTTTTTCCATTTTACATTGCCAGATTATACAATAACTGCATTTTTGAGTTTTTATGGTGAATTCATCTTGCTGAGCACGTGGTGTGGTTTTAGAAAGTGACCATGACTTGTTGAGGGGCCCACCAACAATCTGGTAACTGTATTTGTGTTTGTTTATGCATTTCATAGTTTAGTTGTTCTCTTTATTTTCTTATACATGCATTTTTATTATGTTAATTAGTTTGTTGTTATAATTTAATTGCTTTGACTCTCTTTTGCGGGTTAGTATGATGAATTGTGTTAGCATGCATTAATCTTGTAGTTATGAACGAATATGAAGATCCCTAGACTAACCCCATGTGTAGTTAGATATTAGATTACGTCTTTATTTATGATTTTAGAACCAAGTTTAAAACAGAGTTTTAATTAGAATAGAACAGAGTTTTTATTTGAGCTTTCTTATTTGATGGATGGATAGGATCAATTTTAGTTTTTAGTCATAGCTTGCTTATTTCATTTTTATGTAGAATTGGCTTAGCTAGTTGTTGATTAATGTAGTTGTTAGTTTACATTTTAATGTCATGTTTTAAATATATGTTCTTAAGCATTTTCTTATTGCAGTTTGAATTGTTAGAATAGATGTAGCATAGTCTCAATTTATGTAATTTAATTTCCTAGAATTAAATTGCAATTATATTTCTTAGTTAATGGTTGAATCTAGTTTTTCTTACATAGTATAGAAGTACAATGATGATCTCATTATATTTTCGATGGTTAATAAATGAATATGCAGGGTAATTGATGATTGTTTTTGTCATGGCTAAATTCTCATTGGATTGTTTAATCCATACCTTTCACTTTGCTATCGAGATTAGTGTTGAGCTTATACCACTTGAATTATCCTTTGTTGTCAAGTTCCATCGAGATATCATATGACACTGGAGACATTCACACAACCACCAACATTATGTTTGAGTTTTCATATATTTAAAATATAGTTTTCTTACTTTCATAGATTAAGAAATAGTTTTCTTGCTTTCATAGATTAAAAGAATAGTTTCCTTCTTTTATAGATCAGAAGATATAGTTATTTGCTTTCATAATTTCAAAAGATAGTTGAATTGTTGTTGTAGGATAGATAGTCTTTGCTTTGATAGACTAGATAGTAGTTTTTCTTATCATAGGTTCAAGACTAGTTGCTAATCTTTCTTGCTTTCAATTAAATAGATTTCCTTCCATGAATTAGAAATAGTTTTGAGTTAAGAACATAGGCCACTTGCCTCTTAGGCTAGATAGTTGTTCAATGAGAAGTTTTAATTTGATTGCTTGCAGTAGTTAGTTGTCTATTTTCTTTAGTAGGTTAGTTAGTTGTCTTTGCTTACTTTTTTATTGCTTTAGCAGGTTAGATAATTGTCTTATTTAGTAGGTTAGTTAGGTGTCTTTTCTTTCTTGTTTATTTATTTTCTTTCATAGGGTAGTTACTCATTGAATATAGGTTGGAAAGTTAAATAAGTTTGCTTTTGTCATTTGTTTATTATGCTTAAATAGTTGATCTTTCTTATTGTTATGAACTAGTTTTCTTCAAGTAGGGTTTTTACTTGCTTTCTTAGAGATATCCATCGATCCTTGGCCCAAAAGTACTTAGGTTACCTAGTTTAAAGTTGCTTAGTAGGGTTTTCTCATTAGATAGCTTTGCTTGAGTATATTAGCCTTAGGTAGCTACCTTTCTTAGTTAGAGTATACTCCTACCAACCCTTCTACCTTTGGCATATATTTTGCTACAACTCTAATTTTACTTAACTCAAGTTGACAATTTAATTGAGGGTTTTTAGTGTGTTTTTAGTGCATATATAACACCCATAAGAGTGGGTCTGTGAGTGATCTTTAAGTATAAAGATGAATGAATGAAATTTTCTTGGTTTCGAGAATAATTTATTCTCTACTAAACAAGGCCAACCACGTGAAGGTGGAAGCTCATATGGCCCCTCCCCCCCCCACACATCACTCTCAATTCCCCAATACCAAAGATATAAAATATAAAACAAACAAAATCAACATAGTAATCATGCATAGAAACTACTAAAACAAAAATCAAATAAAAATTAAAAACATGTTATTAACCCACATAATTAAAAATTATTTAAAGAGAATAATTCATAAAAAATAAAATATCTAGTTACGTACCTCATCGACCAACACAACATTCGTATCATCCTTCTTTTGTATCTTCTTCTTGATCATCCAACTTGATATTTGTATTAGCATTCGGTTTAGAAACAATGTTGAAAGGATTGATGAGATCATCATCATCATCAATGTCATGTTCGAGAAAGCATATCTTCATCGATATCATCATCAAGAACTAGCACATTGTCTCCTACGCCTGGTTCATCTTCTCCATCTTCTTCATATGTCGAACCATATTCTTCCTTCTCTAGCTCTATATCATCTTCTTCTTCAATATCATCTTCCTCATCTACAATATACTTTACTAGCCTTCCTCTTGGATCATATCTAACAAAAAATGACCAATTCCTCTTACCTGGAACCTTTGAGTAAAATACTTATTCACATTGACTTGGAAAAACACAACGGTCATTTTTTTTTTCAAAAACTGTTGTTTTAATCATCAGAAATCCATTGGCATGTTGAATAGCAGTTCTTTCCTCATCATTTTCATACATTCATGACATATACCATTTGACATCGAATAAAACTAATTTGAAGGAATTAAAGTCACACTCAATTATATCATTAAAAAACCCATAGTATCTATTTTCATATTCTTGAGGATGTCTGTTAGTCCTAGAGAAAACATTAGTGACCTAGAATATTGTAGTTATCCCACTATCAGAAGTTTTTCTAGTTTCATCCAACTATTTGATGTGAAATTTACGACCATTGCACCATATAGACTTGTGGTGTTTCAACTATAATATGCCATACATGTAAAATATGCATTGTCAATTAATAATAAACAAATTTATATAACTTGGAAAGTATAATATGAAAAAAATAGCCTACAGTCACATTAATATAATATAAAATAACTGAATAAAATGGGTGAATTTGATTGTCATTCCATCTTTCAAATAATATGGTAAATCTATTTCCTTCTATGCAACATCGAAATATCCATTACGATGAGCTTCTCTAACCAATTCAGATAGTTCTTTCCATGATAACCTACCGCCATGACGTTCTTTACATGTATCAATCCATACCTTCATCCAATCAAGATTGTTTGCAATGTATAAATGTAGTGCATCCCAATCTTGAGCAACCGATCAAAAAATCACAATTCACCAATATTAAATATTAGTTATAACCATGGTAAATATTAATAAATGATGAAAGAATAAATATTAAATGAGTATGATCATATACACAAAAAACCGAAAATTTTATATTTATTAAAAATATCCACAATTTAATTATCTCTCACTTTCTTCATTGTACCTTTCCCCAACAACTACTCCCTTTCAAAAAAATTGATGGAGTTCACATCCCAAATGAAATCCATTGCATGCATAGCTTGCACTGCTAATTTAGGAAGATACTGACTAATATACACCATGGATTCATATACCATATATCCATCCACCATAGAACCCTCAGNATTATCTCTCACTTTCTTCATTGTACCTTTCCCCAACAACTACTCCCTTTCAAAAAATTTGATGGAGTTCACATCCCAAATGAAATCCATTGCATGCATAGCTTGCACTGCTAATTTAGGAAGATACTGACTAATATACACCATGGATTCATATACCATATATCCATCCACCATAGAACCCTCAGGATGTGCTCTTTGTCTAACCAAAGCCTTCAACGATTTCAAGTGGCTCTCCACCATCCACATTGACCTTGTGTGTACAGGTCCACACATTTCAATCTCCTCAACTTGGTGTATGAGGTAGTGTTCTTGTGCATTGAAAAATGTTGGAGCTGGATACTTCTGCATTTCACACATTAGCCGAGGAATTTATCTCTTCCAATACTTTATATCATCATCATGGATTTCTTTCAATGACAACCATCTACAGATCATGACGCAAGAAAATAACATGTTTCAACAAAACATATAAATACATATTACATTACAAGTAAAACACATGTCATTAAGTACAAAAACAAATTGTTTTTTTTTTGCATATGTATTGCAGCTACTTACCTCATGTATTTTCCAAGATCATATATAACTTGTTTGACGTTGTTTTCAAATTCATTTGGGATAAATAGAGGTATAACATACTGTAATAATAAAAACTAATCATTACTTGTTCAAAACTAGACAAAAAATTAAAAATCTCAAAAAATGTATANGACCAATATATAAATATGAATACTAAAATGATTAATTACCTTAATGAAGGTATGCCAATCATGTGTTTTTACCCCACCAAATTCACCTTTCTTCATTATGATATTCTTTATGTTTGAACAAAAAACTGTGGGAAATTTAATTTTTTGAATGATCTCTTTTACACCATTGATTTTTTTCTCTATTAATAACCATGGAAGGTTATTTTGGTGTCCATTGTTATTTGATCGGATCACACTTTGAATTGCATGATTGGATTCCCGAATGTCATTACAAATTTTGACAATTTTTTCTTTATCCTTCCTACCATCTATGATTCGCCATAATGTTTTTGTCACATTCTTCCCGATATGCATTGTATCAAATAAATGAAATATTTTTAGGTTCTTATAGTAAGTAAACCTCATGAATTGAGTGGGACAACATTTCATTCCTTGTGGAATCCCATTATTACTACCTTCACGATGACGACATTGATGAAGCATAAAAAAAAATCAGAACACTATTTATCAAATGCGGTAAACTAAAATGAATAACTAAAATAAAATTTCAAAATATGATTCCATTTACAATACATAAACAAAACGCGTACCTCGAGGATTAATTCTATCATATGCCAACTTCCATAGGTAAGGTGTCATTCTTTGTGGTTTTAGTCCAGTCTCTTATTTTCCATTGAAAAGATATTTTTCAGTAGTACAATACTTATGGTTCTTAGGGAGGAAGTTTCTATACTCATCAAACACCTCCTTTCCTAAACTTTTTGACCGACGATATTTCATCTTAGGACCACAAACTGGACATACAAATTTACCCTTTGTTTGAAGACCTGCAATAGATGGATTAATGTGAATTATTAATATATATATGAAATGATTATTTAAACAACATGCATGATATATTCAATTAATTATATATTATTCAAGCATTCAATAGGGAATGTTACATACCACAAAAGTGTGTTAGTCCTGGGGCATCATGAATTGTCCATAAAAGTATTCAATGACATTGAAATCTCTTCTGCCCAATTGGTTTACAGATGTGATACATAGTGATTCCCTCCCATAAATTTAGTATCTCGTCGATAAGAGGCTCGATATACACCTTCATATATTTAACTTGGTACTTACCTAATTGTTTTAAATTACACGAAATTACTACCATGGTATGTATATATATGTAAATAAATAAATAAAAGATGTTATGCAAAAAAAGAGAAAAATGAAAAAATTTAATTCAAAAAATTAATGTAAAGAAATACCTGGAATAATCATTGTCAACATTATGTGCTCCCTCTTTATTAACATCCAAGGAGGAATGTTATTGTTGATAAAAAAATAGGCCACACTGAGTAAAAAGACTGAATATCTCCAAATTGACTAACACCGTCAATTGCCAATGAAAGCCTAACATTACAAGGTTCATCTGTAAATTTTGGCCATTTTACAGCAATTTCCTAAATGCATAATCATCTACAGGAATCCAAAGAATGCCATATTCAATTCTCTTTTGTGCATGGTAATCCATAAATTGTGCTATTCTTTGGCACCTCAACAGTCGCAGCAAACGTGAAATTATGGGAATATGCTGGAAAACCTTTCGAGGGACCATTTTTGTTACTTGATCGATTCAATATCTACTGATACCACATACCAAGCATTTTGTTTTCAATGCATTTTTTCCATAATATATAATATGATCATCAGGACATGTATCTATACTTTGATACTCCATTCCAATGTCTTTCATAATGGCATGTAAATCTTGATATGTGCGAGGTAAAATATTTGACGAGGGTAACATAAATTCACCTAACAATCTAAAACATAAAAAATAAATAGTTAATGTAAAGAATAGTAATTGTAAATATTGCATTTTTATTTTACACATTAATTAACACAAAAAAATGGGGGAAAAGTCAACCTTTATGTAGATGTGAAGAAACATATTACATACCTTAGGATCTATATCATACAAGTGTTCGACAAATGGTTCGTAACTTTCAAGTTCACCAACAAAAATGTAGTGGAGAGAATATTTTCTCTTGACCCTTTATAAAGTCATTTATTTGCATTTTCAATCAGAGGTTCATCATAAATATCATCACTACTATCCCCATGATCCTCATCTAGATGACCGAATAAGTCCTGGATCATTTGATTTGTCCCATCATCTTGAACTATGTTATTATTGTCATCTACTTCCATGGGATCATTAACTTGATCTTCATTATTTTCTTCAAGTTCTTCATATTATACTACAACATCATTTTTTCTACTACTTGGTGTGTTGTGCATAAAGTTAGGGATAAAATATAACTTTATAATTACAAACAATCATGAAATATTATTGCATGTATAAAACAATATAAAATTTTGAGAATGTGATCCGCACGCTAGGGTTATCTGCTGCAACCTGAATCCACCGCCTTCTACTCCATGCCATGGCCATGGAGGCTGAGGGAGGGGTGCCCCAAGCCCCCTCCTATAGCTCTATCACAAGAAAGGAGCACAACTCCTCACACTTCAAGTGCCCAAATTTTGAACTCCCGGAGGGCATGAAGCAACTAATCTGGGAGGACGAAATGCCGAAGGAAAAATCGATAGACATTGATCCTGAAACCAGTCATTCAAAATCCAAATGCACCTGGGAACCCAAAAAATGCATCCCACAAGCCACGATCGCTCCAAAATACACTATCATCTCTCCAAGAATCTAGGATCAGAAACAATACATCATATATTTTTTACTAATAGGAAAATTCTTGGGACTATGGCCTTCTAAAAAAGACCTGGTCAAATGGATTAAAAAATGGTGGAAACCCAATGGACATTACGATCTCCAACTAGGATCAAAAGGATTCTCCACAATCATTTTGCATAACCTGGAGGACAGAAATCGAATCTTCGAGGGGGGAGCGTATTTCTACAACTCAGCAGGCCTCTTCCTTAGATTCTAGATGGAAAGATTTAGCCTAGAAAAGGAAGACTTTACCCATGCCCCGGTCTAGATGTGGCTATACTTGCTCCCACAGGAATTCTGGTTGGAGGAGATTCTCGCAGGAATTGGGAATACCATAAGTAGCTACGTCAAAGCCTTGGAGGAAACCAAGCAATGAAGGTAGACTACTTATTCCCACATCTGTGTTTATTTAAACATCTCAAAGCCCCTTCCTAGAGCCATTATCCTATATTATCAAGATGATGAGTGGTCCCAAACCCTATATTACAAACACATCCCCTTTCACTATCGTAAATKTCATGAACATGGACATATATTCCATGAATTCCCTCTAAATAAACCACCTAAGATAGCTCAGGAAGACTCTAACAAGACCAAGGAGGGCTTCACCCAGGTCACAGGCCGTAGAAAGAATCAAACCAAGAGGACACCCCCCCAAGCCCCCCCTAGGCCCCTCACCAAGAAATCCTTTGATGCCCTCCAAACCACGTTGGATACCCCCTCCCCATCAACCAACCCTCTGAAAACACTTACATCTGGCCAAACCTCTGCTCTGCCCAATCCCCCAACCCCTCCTTCCTCTCAACCTACAATCTTGACACCCATTCTTCCAAACACTCTCGGCCCATAAATAGGGGATCCAGATACAGATCTAGAGGATCAGGAACTAGCAGGAATTGACATGGCTCATCTAGAGTAGACATATCGCAAGAATCAACTATACACCATTCTGCCAAACCGACTATGCAAGGTGCACAAGGTCTTTATCAATTCTTCGACAGGTGGGTCAGCCAAAGCCAACACAAATTTGGGAATACAAAAAGAAACCTCAAAGGACCAATGCAAGCCTACAAAATAAGAGAAGAAGAGAGGTAGAAAACCCAAACACCAACTCATTCAAGATGTAGGCAACTTTTTGGTCAACTTAGGTCAAATACATTTGATCCCAAAAAACTTCCCTCCCCTCCAACCCCCATCATTATCATGAAGATACTATCCTGGAACATAAGGGGCCTTAACGCAAAGATCAAACAAGTTTTGCTCAAAGACAGAATCAAGAAGGATCAGCCAGATATACCCCTCCTACCAGAAATGAAATGCACAGGGGTAGAGGCAAATAGTACTCTACACAAATGTTGGAAGTAGGCTCAGTATGTTGAAGTGGATGCCAGAGGGGTAGCTAGAGGTTTAACAATTCTCTGGAATCCCACCACAGTTCTACTTGACAATGTTTTTACCTCCAAATGGACCATCACTGTGTCCTTTCACCTCATTGGCTCGAGCAAACAAGGTTATATCCAAAAATTTTATGGTCCCCCTAGACCAGGGGAGAAGGAAGCCTTTCTTTAACACTTGGAATGGATCGTAGAGCATTTAGGACCCCAACGCTGGATCCTTGGGGGATATTTCAACACGATCATAGGGTTGGAGGAGAAAAATGGAGGCCATCGCTCTCTAGGCAACAACATCATAAGTTTCAATAGCACCATCGGTCTCTTAAATATCATTGATGTTGGAACAGACAATGGGATGTTCATTTGGTCCAATAGGCATTCGGGGGAACAACACATCTCCAGTAGACTTGATCGCTTCCTAATCTCTGAAGCTATTATGATGGAAGGCCTAGATTGGAATGACACAGTCATAGACACCCCAGGATCAGATCACTGGCCAATTTTACTAACACTCAACATCACTAGAACCCTAGGCAGGAAACTGTTCCGCTTTGAAAAATTATGGTGGAAACACCTGGATTTCCAAACAAACATCAAGACATGGTGGGAGGAGGCGGCTATTCAAATAGGGACCCCAATGTATTGGGTCCAACAAAGGCTAAAAAACCTCAAGCAACACCTAAAATCCTGGAATAATTCTACCTTTCATGACATCTTCCAAGCACAGGAAAAGCTCAAACAACAAATGCAGACACTCCAACAACAGATTCATTCACAAGGGTTGACAAAAGACCTTAAAATGCAACAAACACTCTGAAACAACCAAATTGAAAAAAGAAGAGAGAAGGAGGAAGTACTCTGGCGACAGAAATCTTGAATCCAATGGCTGAAAGAGGGGCAGGGAAATACAAAATTCTTCCACAGATCTATGATCCAGCGGCACCAAACCAATCACATCACCCACCTAGTATTGGCGCAAGGTATAGAAATTCAACAACATGAATATATGGAAAAGGAATTACTTTCTTACTATCAAACTCTTCTTACAGAACTTCCAACAGATTGCTCGTAGGCCATAGATTCCATCCTCAGGAACATTCCCAAGGAGGTCACCAAGGAGAAAAATGAAGCCCTCATGATACCAATAACTCAAGAGGAGGTCAATCAATATCTTAAGGCTACCCAGCTAGGAAAACCTCTAGGACCATATGGCTTCACCTCAGACTTCTTTCACTATTGTTAGAGATTCATACGCGAAGACGTTTGGGAAATCATTGAGGGATCTCATCAATCCAGAAAATTCCTCGAAGCCCTCAACGCAACTTTCCTCACCCTCATACCTAAGGAAAAAAAATCTACCTGCCCATCGCAATTCAGGCCTATAGCCCTCTACAATGTCATTTACAAACTCCTCATCAAGATTATTGCAACACGTCTTAAACCCATTCTTCCATTCCTGATCTCTCCAGAACAATCGGGCTATGTTGAGGGAAGACAAATTATGGACAGTGTGATCCTGGCTCATGAAGTTATCCATTCACTTACCTCTACCAAAACTCCAGGTATGCTCCTAAAACTAGAGCTCTCCAAAGCTTTTGATAAATTGAGTTGGAACTACTTAAGATCTTCCCTCCTAGCCTTTGGCTTTTACCCCACTTGGGTCACCTCGATAGTAAATATCACCTCCTTAACTATGTTATCCATTCTCATCAATGGTGTTCCCTCCAAGCCCTTCTCTCCCTCATGAGGCATAAGACAAGGGGATCTTCTCTTGACTTTTCTTTTTATCCTTTTGGTAGAAGGACTAAGTCGCACCCTAAAAGCAGTCATCAAGGACCACTCTCTCTCAGGCCTCACACCCCATGGTATTTCCCCCCCCATATCACACAGTCAATTCATAGACGATATACTTCTTATGGGTCTATCCACAGCCAAAGAATCCCTACGCTTCAAAGCCATCATTGACCTCTTCTGTGAGGCTTTGGGAATGGAGGTGAATCTACACAAATCCCAAGTTTTTTTCTTTAACTCTCCTTTGGAAATCTAATTCCTCCTCACACACCTCTTAGGATTTACGTGAAGAATCCTTCCCTATGCTTACCTGGGAATCCCCCTCATCAACAACCCACTCAGGAATTCTTCCTGGGAATCCCTACTTTCCAGCTCAAAAAGATACTCTCTCTCTAGACCTTTCATTCCCTCAATCTGCTAGGTCACCTCATTCTTCTTAAATCTATCGTACAGGATCTCTCGGTCTACATATTCTCATCCCTGACGACCCCATATTTCATTCTTAACACTTTGAGATCTCTTCAAAGAAGCTTCCCGTGGCAGGGTAACAAAGAAGGACATAAAATGTCCTTGGTAAGCTGGCAAAAAGTCTGCACTCCAAAAAAGGAAGGAGGACTCGGCCTCCGAGACCCAACTATTCTCAACAAGGTCTTGAGTGATAAAATCTAGTGGATATGGTTAAAGAGACCACAAGATATATGGGCGCAACTATGGAGGAAAAAATATACCCCCACTTTCCCTAAAACTAAACTCATCGGGTGGAATGGACAAAGCCCAGGATCATTGATCTAGAATGCAGCCAGGAACAACCGCGGACTCATCACCAACCATTCATTCTGGGAACTTCAAAGTGGCTCCTCGGCTTACTTTTGGAGCGATTCATGGCAACAACTCCCACCCTTGAACACAAATTTGACTCTCAACAAACTCATCCCACTTACAACATCTGTTGGAATTCACAAAGTGATAGACTACTGGAAGCCCTTTGACCTAGGGGAAATCTGGCGAACCTGGAAAACTTCTCATGGGAACCTGCATATCCCCCCTCAACTCAACTTATGCCCCTTGCAGGAACATCTAGCTGAAAGGAAAATTTCCAGTCAACAAGGTGAGGATATACTCAGATGGGGTCACTCCACCACAGGAGCCTTCAACATTCTAGAAGCTTACTACATAAAAGCGGGCCATAAAACCTTACCTCGAGAGGAGGTTTGGGGAAAAATTTGGGATATGAAAACCTGGTCGAAAATCAACACCTTTCTTTGGCTAGTGGCGCACAATAGCATCCTCACCTAGGATAATCTTTGGAAAAGAGGCTTCATTGGCCCTTCTTAGTGTCATCTATGTGGTTAGGAGAAAGAAAATCAAAATCACCTCCTAAATATCTGTCCTTACAGTTAATGCGTTTGGGATCATAGCGCCAGTATCATGAGAATGTTGGATAGGAACCGCATAGGATTAATGGAAACCATTGAGGGTTGGAGATGCTTGACCTTTCAGTCACCCATCCTCAACATAATTTGGTAGTTGCTTCTAGGCTTAATCCTCTAGAACATTTGGAAAGAGAGAAATGTAAGAATCTTCAAATCGATCACCAGGAACTAGCAAGAAGTGTGGAACACAATCCAGACCACTATCAATGAAACCATCTCACTACATCCGTGGACAGAGCAGGACCTCACACCCCATCCAAATGAATTTCACATTCTCAACATATGGAACATCCAGCTCACTCCTACCCCTGAAAGATCAATCGCAGTTACAAGATGAAATACAAGCCACACCCATTAGAATGCTCCACCCAAAGACTGGTTTAAACTCAAATTTTATGGAGCCTCCAAAGGGAACCCGAGTCCAGCAGGCTATGGGGCAGTTATCCAAAATGGAAAAGGATAAATACTCCATATCCTAGCAGGTAATATGGGACACAATACCAACAACGTTGTGGAAATATGGAGTCTCCTCTGCGGTCTACAAGAAGCCTCTGAGCAAGATATTTTTCCTCTCATTGCGGAAGGTGACTCACAAATTGTAATAAATCTCCTTACGCATCTAATCAATGGGGCAGACCCAGAGAAAATATCCCCAAGATGGAGAGTAATGAATGGACTTTGCAGAATAAATTCAACTCTTCAACATCGATGAGTAATACTCCCATCACATGTAAGAAGAATGACCAATCAAGTAGTTGACCGGTTAGCCAATCAGGGTGTCGAGTTGGAGGAAGGGGTATTTTCCTGCTCCCTTGACGCCAACCCCACGCAACCCATAGTCATCGCCTACAGGAACTTGTCTCACACCAAATACCAACCCTTGGATGGGGTACCACCTTGACAAGATGGAAGAAGCTCCATGCAAGGCCACCTAGCTAGGACACATGACACCAGGTGTCATCCCAGCGTCAAGTCCTTCCTCAAATCCCCATTGGAATTTAAAATACCTATCGTCACCTTTCCTTTCTCACTCGCACCATGAATCTTACATCAACAAGGACCTGCACATATTCATGGCACAACGTCATGAGACATCCCAGTCACTTCATCTCCAACCAGCCATGTTTGATCCAAAAGACGAGTTATTGACCCCCTTGTCTCACTGGTTCTCTCATTTCCCTCTCTACTTTGTTCTCCAGCTTTGGTGCGATACCTCCCTTCTCGTTTTGGAGTTTTTGGTGTGAAACCTCCATTCTGGAGCTTCTCCCCTCCAAAAATGCCTCCTTCCTTCATGCCAAGACCCAGGGGTAGACCAAGGCATGGAGCAGCCTGGTACCAGGCCCGAGGACGGAAACCGCCTCCCTCTACTCCACCGTGTGAAGTTTCAAGCTCTCCTTGAGCAGTTTCCCCCCACTGTGAAATGGCTTCTTCCCCTTCGTTGGCTCACATGGACGTTCACCCATCTACAGAATTTTTTCCCCCTCCTCTCACCCCTTTGGTCTTTCCCTCTCCTTCTAAACCACCCTGTGATCCAGTCACTAACCTCTCCCCTCTCTCGAACCCCTACGGCTGTAGGGTCGATTGGTTTGATATCTTGGGAAACTTTCTTGGTTATGTGCCACCTCCACCCTCCCCCCCTCGACGCCCCTCCTTTCAGTCACCCCCTCCTCATTCCTCCCCAGCTGTTCCACTTTCTTCCCCTCTTCTGGGCTCCTCTTCCACTTCTCCTCTCTCCAACCGCCCTTCTCCTTTCTTTGACAGGGACGATGAGCGAGCTAAGCTCATGACCACTCTGATAAAAATTAATAAATATCTAGAGGACATCAAAACAACCATGCGCGAAGTTTAAACCAGGGAAGAAGACCGTTGGCACAGAGTGGATATAGTGATGGCGTTTCTTCAAGACCTTCAAGGAGACATGGCTGACCGTGAGAAAGGAAAATATCAGGCAACACAGGTCTTCTTCGAGTCGTGTCTAGGTCCAGGTTACTAATGTCTTCCCATGCTCTTTTTCTCTTGCTGTCAATATTTTATCCCTGCGTGGCACAGTATAATTTTTGCCTCCATGCTTATGACATCTAGCCTTTGATAAATCTGGCCTTGCATGGCCTTGTAGAAAAATTTATATTGTTTTTTGGACAACAGACAATGGTGGTTTCCAATTTGGGCACCGTTAACGTTTTTTTAACTTGGACACTTGGCAAAGGTGGTTTCCCAATAGGGCACCGATGCCAGGTAGTTAGTTGCCTATCAAACATTTGTATTTTTGACCAGGAATCAATACAAACTCTAAATTAAAAAAAATAAAAAATGAGAATGCAATAAATATTAAAAAAAATAATGAATGTATATAAATCTAATTACCATGGGACGATATTCATTTGATCCCCCATCCATGAGCCCATATTTTCTACAATGTTTTTTATATGTTGTTATTAAAACTCTTTCAGGATGTCTAGTACAACAATTTTTTCAAGG
>SNQJ01S0019775.1:57496-70330 GCA_010110895.2 Picea sitchensis
ATGCATACACTGATGCAGATTGGGCTGGAAGTGTTGATGATCGCAAAAGCACTAGTGGTGGTGCATTCTACATGGGGCCCCGGTTAGTATCTTGGTTCAGCAAGAAACAAAGTTCCATTGCCTTATCTACAGCAGAAACAGAATATGTGGTTGCGGCATCATGTTGCACTCAACTTCTTTGGATGATGCAAACCATTCAAGACTTTCAAATCACATGTTCACCCCCTGTCTCTATTATGTGTGATAATACAAGTGCCATCAGTATCTCAAAGAATCTTGTTATGCATTCCAACACCAAGCACATTCCCATCAAATATCACTTATTACGAGAACAGGTGCTTGAGCAAAAGGTGAAATTGGAGTATGTTCCCTCCAAAGAACAAGTCGTTGATATATTTACCAAACCTCTACCCAGGGAAGCATTCGAATATCTCCGTCAAAAACTGGGAGTAGTCTCTGCCATGCAGAGGATCAAGTCTACCTAAGTACAAAAGTCTCAATTGGTTGTACAGTGTTGATAAGCATCTGTACATGCTCTAACTATGGGGGCGCCTTGGTCATATGAAAAGGATCATTATGACGATGCAGCACGATCTCAAGGGGAGCATGGTCCTGTCCACTCCTTGCCATTGATGTCAAAGGGGGAGGAAAAAGACAGAGGTAGAGTATTGTCATCAATGACAAAGGGGGAGATTGTTGGAAATATTGTCATTGATGGCAAAGGCTGAGGAAAAAGAGTTTTCATGTAGAGTTATCTGTAAGAAAATCAGTGTATGGTTGAGTTTTGGATGGGCACGTATGATCGCTGAAGAAGGTCGCCGACAACCATCAGATCTGTAGAATCTGCGAGGAAGATAAGGCAGATAGCGTGTGGGCCAGGTTGTAGGTGCTTCATCGGAGAATCGGGAATCGAAGTTTTGTGAGTCCCGTGAACTCGCGATATGCAATTTCCCGATAGCGTGTGGTCCACCCTGGAGGACAGGTGGCAGGTCAAAGGCCCTTTGGAGGATCAGCGTATCGGGAATTGGCAAACCGGTATTCCTGTGAATGAAGGATCGGGGAAATCCCTAAAGGAAACCCCGGAGCAAGATCTGAGATGTCCATTTGAATAAGGACACGTGTCACGCGATCATGCATATCAGAGATCCGAGACACCAGGCATCGAGACTTGTAGGTCTCGAAACCCCAGAAAGATCAAGAGCTGTCCATCTGGAAGGATGCGTGGCAAAGGATCGGGCGCCGTCGACACTTTGTCCATCGGGAAATCAGAGATCTCGGTGACAAGGGATTTGTGCATTGTCAAATCGCAATCAGTGAAACCCCGATCAGTGGGGAACAACTGTCAGCACAGCATAGAAGGAGGACAACAGCGTAGTGGAGAACAACTGTCAGCGTAACGGAGCGTCGGGATTTGGACGATCGGGAATTTTGTGGGTGTATGCATTGAGGCATAACAAACCCCATAGCCCTGACGGGGTAAGGTTATGGTCACGGAGTGACGGTCACATTAACCGGGAGCTAAGCTCAGGAGGGCTAGCATATGAAAGGAGCCATCGGGGATCGGAGAATCGTGAGTCCGAAGGACTTGTAAATTTTGACATCGCAAGTGCCGAAATTCCGATAGGAGGAGCCGCGACAAGAGGTAAGGCCACGGTCATGGGGTAATGGTCATGTGGACCCGGATCTGAGCCAGGAGGGCCAACGCATGGAGAAAAGGAGCTCATCGAAAATTGGGGATTCGAGTGAACAGTGACTCTCGACAGCGTAAAGTCCGAAATCCCAAACCCCGATATCAAGTCGGGAAAACCACGGTTAAGTGTAGAACGTCGTGAAGGTTAAAAAGAACTGTGGATCGGGCATTTGCAGAGGGATTTCATTGGAGGAATCTAAAGAGCCACTTTGACTCAGCATCATAAGATATGCCGAAACCCGATTTAAATTGGGCACGTAGGTTTAATTCAAATTTTGATGTGGGACCCGATTTCCCCAGAGCAATGAATATGGACCCAGGGAAATAGGGATCAAAGAAGCTGTGAACGTTTTTCACCCATGGTTTTAAGAAGGGGTCAATGCTCATTTTCCATTTGCAGATCGGCAGGGCAAAGTAGAGTGGTTGGTGCAGTCATTTGTGCAGGCTGCAGGGAAGGTTTGAGGAGGGAGGAACCTCATTGTGGCAGTTGGGTGGCAGATCTACATTGATAGAGAGTTCTCTGCAGTGGGTTTAGCAACTAGAAGAGCAGAGGCATCATCTCTAGGTTTATTGTCTTGTTTAATAAGTGTTTAGGAGAGTTTTGCAGTTGCCTTGCAGTCAGTAGATCTGTGTTTCCTTTAGAGATAATTGCAGTTGTTGTCATGGCCACTAGAAAATTGTGTAATGATGTGATTTCGAGATACAAGTCTTAATAAGATGCCAGAACTGTCTCTTCTAAAAGAAGATGATGGCCAGCGCATAGAACACATGTGAATCCAGGGTTGAAACTGCCTGATCCAGTGTGAAAATAGATGAAACGCGGTCAGCAGTGAGTCTGAGGGTTAAAGCCTTCAGTAGAAGCATCCTACCAGTAGAAACTGGTGCTATCTTCAGGGGGTTGAAGCTCTCTTCCAGGAAAGGCTGGTAAACGAGAGAAGGTTGCAGCCTTCTGCAGGTAGAAGCTTGTGTACTAGTATGAGTCTGCACTAGTACAATGTTGTAAAACATTTTCTTAATAATAATCATTGAAGACAGAGACAACAACAACAGTGGTGGTTTTCTCCCGATTTGGGTTTCCACCTTAAATCCTGGTGTTCATGTGATTTACTCATGTGCGTTGGTTTATTTTTTATTTACTGCACTAAATTACTACTTAATAGACATCTGATGAATGAAGAAATTCATAATAAGATCTCTGAATGCACTCTTGTTTTCTTAAGACTATACAATAGCTAGTCTCTACAAAGTAGCCTAAGTTTTTTTTTTTAGTGAAAGAAAAGAGAAAATCAATTGATTGCTTGAAATACTGATTCACCCCCCCCCCTCTCAGTATTTCTCAAAAGGAGAAGCTTCTGGACATGGAAAAAAGAAATGAAAAAATATGTGAAGAACCGCATGAAGAAAGACATGAAGAGCCACATGAAGAAAGACGAGAGGAAAGAACATGTGAAAAAATGCGAAGGTTCAGAAACCCTAGAAGGATAAGAGATTATCCTCTTGACCTGTGAGGTGAACAACACAAGCTCCCAATTATTCCTAAAGGTACCCTGAAATAATTTTTTGGAGATGGAACAATCGATGCTAAAAGACATGTTGATTTATTCCTAGATGTTTGTTATTTTCACCTTGTGTATATGACCATGTAATGGTAATATTGTTTCTACAAACCTTATCGGGTCAAGCATATGAATGGTATATTCCATTTCCCACTAGATCACTTTGTTCATTCGATGATATCGAAACCATGTTCCTGACTATGTTCTCCCCCCCAATTGTGTATAATACTCTTATCACTAATTTCACTCATATTTGTTTAAGGAAGAATGAGAGAATACGATATTTCAGTCTCAAATTCAATAAAATGCTGAACAAGATTCCTGAATATAAAAGGTTAAATGATCCATGGATAGTTGGTTGTTATAAAAATGTTATGCCACCAAATGTAAAGTTTTCCATTAGAACATCCAAAATGTATACCCTAGAGGAAGCAATGACTAAATATCAAAAAATGGAGGAAATCATGACTGAAACAGGTGTTGACCCTGATATTATCCTTAGAAAAGTACAAAGGAAGATGGGTAATATAAATATCGATGATCAAAGAGATTCTAGTTTGAAAAGTAATGAAGAGCAAAGTTTGTGACCAAGTCAGAACCAGATCAAAGGAGGAGGATTTTTCAAGGGAACTATACCAAATGTGAAAACATACCCTATGGAAGCCCAAGAGACTAAGAAAAAGATCTATATTACACAGATAAATAGAACAATTAGACAAATGGAAAATGAAATAACTGGATTGAGAAGGAATCATAATTACATACCTAATCCAAGGATGTCAGTCCCAGAACAAAGAAAGAACCCTCCTCAAGAGTAGAGAGAAAGGTTTGAGAATGATGATAATCAACAAAGACAGAAGTTCCCCATATAGCTAATTCCAAATGCAATGGTTCTTGATGAACCATACAGTGAACAAATAACTAAAGAAGAAAGTGAATGTTTACCAGAAGAATATTTTGAACTTGTACAGATGGACGAATGTGATATGTCCATGTATATATTTGAGGAAGGATAAGATGATACCGAATCGCAAGAAAACATCACCCAAACACAGGCATTTGTAAATAATTCCAAAAGTAAAGACAAAGAAAAAGACAAACAAAAGGATAAACAAAAGGAGAATGAGAAAGAGAGAAACAAAAGTATGATAAACAATACTGAAGATACGAAGCAATATCAAATATCAATCCCCCCCCAGATGAAATATAATGTTATTGGTGATCTGAGTAATTTGAGGATTACTTTGCCTTTCACAGAGGTGATAAATATTCCTCAACAAAGGGAAAATATTTTGAAGTTGTTAGACGATTCAACATGAAGAATTAAATCTATTTCCTCAAGCCCAAAGCAAAGTCAAATCAAATCAGCAATCAAGTTGAGAGGAAAATTCCCACGCTTCTATATTTCGATAGACAACCATGATGTTTCACTCCATAATTGTCTAGGTGATACTGGTGTGACAAACAATATCATTCCCTTGGAAGTAATGGAGGTGTTGGGTATGAGTTTCACTAGATACTATGAGACAAGTGAAAGCATTTACACGATATATTCCAGACAGGTACCATATTATGGAGAAATTAAATATTTTTATTCTTGGATTACAATTGCTCCTCATATTATTACAGTTTTCAATATTGTGGTGGTTGGTCTTCCTCCTTCATATGTATTTGTCCTTAGAATATATTGTTCATCCATGATCGGAGGATATATAATGAATTATGGAAGCTACATGGTGTTTCTTGATAAAGACAAAGCAATGATCAAGGTTCCTCGTGAACCTAGGAGATCATTTTCTTTCAAAAAGAAAGACAACGAGCTTATGGAAGATTATGTAGATGTCTATATTAGAAACTATTCCATCTTGGATATGGAATAGATTGAGGATACAAAAAATAAAGATAATGCTTTTTCGGGCTATTGGAGGTTGTCATTCGATGAAGCTTGTTCAAGCTTACGAAGCGGAGTTGGAATTTTCCTTAAAAACCCTGAAAAATTGTGCACCCACATGCTATCATACATGAATTTTCTTATGCAAATAATGAAGCAGAATATGAGGCTTTGATCCAAGGAATGGTCCTTGCACACGAAATGAAGATCAAACATTTGATCATAACTGGTGGCTCTAAGTTAGTAATAAATCAAGTCACTTAGAAATATAAGATTAAGAAGGAAAGGCTTAAATTGTATTTCAAAAGAGTAATTGAATTGATGTAGTCCTATTGTTCTTTTAATATTTATTTCATTCCAAGGGACAAAAATCATAAGGTAGACTCATTAGCACTAGAATCTTTGTTGTCGAACCTAGATGATGTTCAGAATGAAACGTCTTTTCAGGTAAAACGAGTATTTCAACCTTTGGTACCTGATAATCAAGAGTATCTTCAAGTATTTGAAAATGATGAAGACCTAGAATATTTTCTAGTAAATGAAAATGAAGATGAAGATAATGACGTTGGTATTGTACTGAAAAATTGTGTCCAGTCTGAATCTCTTTTCATGACAGATGATCATGCCAAAAAAATCCTCGAAGAAGTGTCGGTCAAAAAAGTTCAAGAAACAAGAAAAGTCAATATTGGGACTAGTAGTTCCCAAAAGTACATTAAATTGGGATTTGATTGTACAACTTCTGAAGTTGACCAATATGTTTCAGTATTCAAAGAATGTCTTGTTGTTTTCACGTGGATTTATGATCATTTAAAATCATATAAAAAAACAATATTTCATCATATCATCCCATTAAAAGAAGGAGCAAAACATATAAAGAAAAAGATAAGGATTATGAACCCAAAGTTGAAACCATTGGTAAATATTGAGTTTGAAAAATTGAAGAAAGATGGAACAATATATCCCATCATACATTTTGACTAGTTTTCAAATCTGGTGGTTGTTTGAAAGAAGACTGGGGAGATTCAAATGTGTATGGATTTCAGGGATCTTAATAAATAAAGTATAAATGACAATTACCCTCTGCCTAAAATGGAATTCCTTCTAAAAAAAGTCCCTAGATCAATTTGTATTTCCATGTTAGATGGTTTTTCAGGATATAATCAAGTTTTGGTCATAGAGGAAGACAAAGAAAGGACAACCTTCATAATGCCTTGGGAGACATATGCATATGCTTGGATGCCCTTTCATCTAAAGAATGTTTGGGATACATTCTAGAGGGATATGCATCATGCCTTCGAGGGTTTGATAGGAAAATCCATGGTGGAATACCAATATGATCTGACAGTCCATTAAAAAATAAGAAATGAGCACATTCATCACTTAAGGAAAGTATTTGAAAGATGTAGGTTATATGGATTTTCCTTGAATCCAAAGAAATGTTTATTTTCTGTGACTAAAGGAAAATTATTGGGGAATATTGTGTGCAAATAAGGAATCTATATCGATATAGAGAGGGTTAAATATATAAATGAACTCAATCCCCCATCATCTAAGAAAGTAGTCCAGTCATTTTTTGGCAAGATCAACTTTTTACGAAGATGTTTTCTTGATTACACAAGTATTCTAAAATCAATCAACTCATTGTTGAAAAAGGATCAAAGGCTTGAATGGAATTCGGATACACATGAAGCCTTCAACAACATCAAAAGGTAAATCATTATAGCCCTAGTTATCATTAGCCCAGATTTTCAAAGAGATTTCATCATTTATTCATTTGCAGCATAAACTGTTGTGGCATATGTTCTTACTCAAAGAAATCCCAAGGGTGAAGAAATACCAATTAGTTTCATGATCAAGACACTTCATGATTATGAATAAAGATATTATGAATTAGAGAAACAAGATTTGTCTCTTGTAAAGGAAGTAGCACACTTTTGGACTTACATATTAAATTCTCATGGCATTGCATATGTTCCATCCTCTCATGTTAAGATGCTTTTAAATCAGCAATTGGGAGAAGGGAAATGGGAAAATTGCCTGGCAAAAATTCAAGAGTATGATATTGAAATTAATCCTTTAAAAGAAGTCAAAGGGAAAGGGTTGTGCAAGATAATTGTGAACGATGATGCTTTGAATGGAGTAGTTTCAATTTCAATTGGAAAAACTATATCTGGTTCTGAATGGTAAAAATATATTGTGTTTTATTTAAAGTCTGGACAATTCCCTGTCACCATGACTCCAAAGGAAAGAAGAGCATTAAAGATGAAATCAAATTAGTATGTATTGATTTTTGAAGTCTTATTTAGAAGGAATTTTGATGGCATGTTGTTAAGGTGTGTTGATGAAAAAATATCTCAAGAATTCATGCAAGAATTTCATGG
Organism: Picea sitchensis; assembly: GCA_010110895.2. Lineage (NCBI taxonomy): Eukaryota > Viridiplantae > Streptophyta > Pinopsida > Pinales > Pinaceae > Picea > Picea sitchensis. Next base: position 65,015 of record SNQJ01S0019775.1, read on the forward strand.
AGGTATATGTAAGGTACATTTTGCGCCTACTACTACAGTGCACAAAATAATAAGAGAAGGATTTTATTGGCCATCAGTCTTCAAGGACTCATATGCTACGGTTAGAAAATATATCTCTTGTCAATAATTTTCAGGGAATATAAAAAATATGCAATGCCATTACATCCCATATCTATAGAACAACCATTATCCCAATGGGGAATGGACATCATTGGACCAGTAAATACAAAATAAAGTAAAGGGAATATATGCATCCTCACTGCCATAGATTATTTCACGATGTGGAAAGAATCAATATAATTAAAAAGGGTTGACTCTAAAGAATAAATTAAATTTCTCAAAGAAAATATATTGTCAAGATTTGGTGCTCCAGAGAAGTTCATTACTAACAATGGTTCAATTTTTATTGGGTCAAAATTTACATAATTTTGTGGAGAATATGGTATCGTCATGGGACAATACTCAAACTATTATCCACAAGGGAATGGTCTTGTTGAATCTACCAATAAGACACATTCATATTTTAAAGAAAACTATTGATGAGAATCAAAAGAATTGGCATTTGCAATTGTTAGATACTTTGTGGGAAATAATAATGACTCTGAAAGACAAAACTAGGATGTCTCTATATATGTTGGTTTACAGGAAGGAAGAAAAAATTCCAATCATCCTCGAACTAAATGCCTTGATTTATGAAGTCAACACAAAAGACATTGAAGATATTACTCCTATGCAAAAAAGATTAATTCAACTATTGAGGTTAGAAGAAGAATGAAGTGAATCTTTGCATAGAACATATCAGAGGCAACATAGTGTCAAAAAATATTTTGATCAGAGTGCAACAATATAAAATTTTCAAAAGGTTGAAATGGTGTTACTCTGGAACAAAGATAAGTAAAAAAGGTCAATGCATTCAATTTTGAAGCACTTTGGATCAAGTCGTATGTCACTGGAAAAATCCTGGGTTTCAATTTATATATGCTCAAAGATATGAAGGGGAAAATGTTAATGTTTCCCGTTAATGAGCAACACTTGAATTTTTTTTTCTCTTGAATTTTTATCTTCTCCTTGTACATAGTTTTCATTTATCTTGTACATCCTTGTTGTTTTGACTCCATATCTGAAAGGATAAAAAATTTGGTCATGAGAATTTTGGATTCTTGACAACCCTCAGGGGGTTATCATCCCATAGTTGGAGCCAGTTGTTGAACCCATTTCTTTATTTTCTTTTCCTCCTCCCTTATTCCATTTTCCCACTTCTTTTAATACCCTTTCCCCATTTTCTCTTTATCCCTTCTTTTTCCCTTTCTCGGAGTTATTATACTTAATAATTTCCACGTTTGTGGACCTTTGAACTCATAGAATATCACACTTGCATTATTTTCCATTCACTTATGAATAAGTCTTCCCAACACTTAGAATTATTTTGCATCTCGTACTTTCAGGATTTAGGACCTGTGGACCTATGTGATGCACTTCCACTCTCTCCATTGTTCTCCCGATACTTTTCGATTTTTATCCATTCCATACTTTTGGACTTGCATATGAATAGAACCCCAAATATGAATAGAACCCCAGAAATATATCTGACGCTAGGAAGGTGTTATAGGGATACCTATGAAACCAACTTCATGTGACCTCGTTCTTAACTTTGGTGTTAGCAGAGCCTCCTGAGGACACCAATTATATAATGGGTTTCACCACTCCCTAGTCATAAACATATGTTTAGTTTTATATCCTTGGAGAATTTTACTCACAAAATCCTATTCCAAGGCCCTAGGTCCTATACTTATTTATGTACCCTGAAAAATAAAATCGTTTCTAATCAATTTTAATTATTCAGCATTAATTTTAATGGATTCTTCTTACTCAATAGGTGCAATCGTGAAATTGATGGTATGATGACTCAGCATAAAAGAAGCAAATATAAAAACACCACTAATGACTAGTCTTGATTTTCAATGAGATGGTATGCTTCTAAATGTTGTTTCTAACATGAAATATATACAATTTAAATGATGTTCAATCTTTCTTAATATTCCAAAACTAATGTAAGGCATCCAAAAGTGAAAATTCCATAAGTAAAATTGGCTTCCATAGTACATGCTTTAAAAATTTCTAGGCATTACCTCCTAGGAAAAATATTTTTGTTGATGGCAGACCACAATGGGTTGAGATACTTGCTTGACTAGCCAAAACTCAATGCTAGGAAATCTAGGTGGATGGCTATTCTTAGTGAATTTGATTTTGAAATGAAAATACTAAGGAAAAGGAAAATAGAGTGGTGTGTAAATGTGTTGAACCTGCATATAATAGACCTAGCTATAAAATAACACACACATTTGCAGAGATAAATTGGGAAATAAGAAGCAAGAGATAAAGAATGGAAGAATTCTCATTAACCGTAATAAATAATGAGTAATTTACACATGATATACTCTGTATAAATCAACCAATGTGCACTAGAGGTGAATCCAATGCGCCATAGTGGTGGTCTAGAGTGATATGGACACACACCAACAGTTACAAGAGTGAACTGCCACCTAGTCTAGTCTCTCAGGTAGTTATGAGAGTGAACTGCCACATGTTGGGTATGTGTTATATTCTTTGCATGTGTGTGTTTGGGCATGTCAGATTCAACAACTGCATCTGACGATCCCTCGTAGTAGTTCTCTATTTGTGTCGTGTGCATCGGGCGCTTTCTTAGGGGGGTCCCAGGGGGGGGGAGTATGCCCCCCCCTTTGTTACGCACATCATTCGGCACCGGGCTATGTGGATTTTGATATTTTTAGCGGTTTACTAAAAATAATCCAGGTTTTAGGGATTTTGGTTTTGGTATCTATGAAACACCTAAAAACATTGTATATATTGTATAGTGAATGGTGAAATTTGATATAATGAATATAAGAAAGGTTTTCCCTATTGAGGGTTTCCGGTATAAATCTTTGTGTACTATGTGAATGAGACATTGATTAAATTCTGTTTTGCTTAAGAATCTATATGCATTGCTTTACTTCACAGGTTTAAAACTTACATGTGGTATCAGAGCTCATTTTTGGCTTCAAAGGGATGCCTTTGTTGTTGAGGGTTTAGCTCGGTCTTGATAAATCAAGTTTATCTTGGGTCTGTGATAAACCTGGCTTTAGTGGGAGCTTTTGCAGTGGTGATTTGAGTGCATAAAGAGGAATGGTGAGTTCTTCTAGAATCGAGATAGAGAAGTTCAACGGTAAAAACTTTGAGCTATGGAAGCTGAATATGGAGTATCTTCTTGTAGACAAAGAACAATGTATCGTTGTGGACCTTGGTACACAACCAATTGGTACGCATCCTACTGGCACATAGATGACTGGTACACAACCTACTAGTACACCACCTACTAGTATGTCAAAGGAATATTGGGAGAAGTTGGACAAGAGAGAAAGGAGTACTATTAGACTTTGCTTGGAAGATTCGGTGTTGTTGAATGTCTCAGGAGAATCTACAAACAAGGAACTATGGGATAAGTTGAGGAATTTGTATCAATCAAAGTCCCTGGTAAACAAGTTGTTTCTTCGAAAGAAGTTGTATCATATTAGGATGGAAGATGGAGATTCTATGACAGAACATCCAAATTCCTTTAATACTCTGGTAAGTCAACTTGGATCTGTTAATATTATGATTGCAGAGGAAGATAAGTGTATTACTTTGTTATGTTCTTTTCCAGACTCTTGGGATAATCTGGTTGTAGCAATATGTAGTACCACTCAATCTACATTGAAGTATGAGGATGTAGTTTCATCCTTGTTATCTAAAGAGATGAGGCAAAAAAGAAGGGATGGTCACAACACAGATGATTTATTATAAAAGGGCGTACCCAAGACAGGAACCCTAGTAAGCCTTCAGGGTGGAGATCTAAATATACAGGTAGATCTAAGTCTCTAGGAAAATATTTGAGGAAATGTTGGAAGTGTGGTAAAACATGGCATTATAAGAAAGATTGCAAGTTTAAGAAGGTTGAAAAACCAAAGGGATCTAATAGTACCTCTTTCACAGAGGTGAAAACCTCCACTAAAGAAGGAGGTGATGTTTACCTAGCATCTACAAGTACACATGCAGACCGTGATGTATGGTTGATCAACTCAGGTGCGTCATACCATATGACTCCTCATAGGGAGTGGTTCTCTGAATATGAAAAATATGATGGTGGTGATGTATTCCTAGGATATGACTCGACAACAAAAATCTTGGGACGTGGAAGAGTTAAGTTGCTGCTAAAAGACAGAAGGATTAGAACTCTCCCTGGGGTTCTGCACATTCCAAAACTAGCCAGGAGATTAATATCTGTAAGAAAGATGGAAGATGCAGGAGTGGATACTATATTTGGAAAGGGCACTTGCAAGATGGTACAAGGAGCAATGGTGTTGATGAGGGGAGTTCGGTGTGAAACTCTGTACAAGTTGTTAGGAAGCACTTATACTAATGGGAGTAATAGTTATGTTATCCTTGAGTAGAGAAATGAAGGATATAAGACCAATACTGTCCCAGAAAAGAAGACCATGATGTGGCATCAAAGATGGGGCATATTGGAGAAAAGGGTCTGCGGACACTACACGGTAAAGGTATGGTTGAAGGTATGTCTAATTGCACTATGGATTTTGATTTCTGTGAATATTGCATATATGGTAAACAAAATCGAGTAAGATTCCCATCTGGTGCTACAAGAGCAAAGGGGATCTTAGAGTTGATACACAGTGATGTGTCTGGACCTGTTCTTGTTCCATCCCTAGGTAAATCTTTGTATTATGTTTCATTCATAGATTATTTTTCAAGGAACACATGGATTTATTTTCTTAGAAAGAAATCTGAGGTATTTGATAAATTTAAAGAGTTTAAGGCTCTAGTAGAAAATCAGACAGAGAAGAAAATAAAGGTATTGAAAATAGATAATGGTGGAGAATTCTGTGGAAATGAATTCGAATAATTCTGTAAGAAGTGTGGTATAGCAAGGAAGAAGACTACTCCATACACTCCTCAATAGAATGGAGTTGCAGAAAGGATGAACGCAGAAAGGATGAACAGGACATTGATGAAAAAATCAAGGAGCATGCTCAATGGTGTCAGGTTAGGACAATAATTCTGGGTAGAGGCAGTGGATACAACATGTTACCTGGTCAATCGGTCACCTTCATTAGCATTGGATGATAAAACTCCACACGAGGTATGGTATGGAAAGAAACCCTCTCTTCAACATCTTAGAGTGTTTGGTTGTGATGCTTATGTACATGTTCCAAAGGAAAATAGAAGTAAGCTGGATAAAAAGGTTGAAAAGTGTATCTT